>JAJTUV010001309.1:380000-497592 GCA_021653895.1 Mastomys natalensis
AGTGACTAACTACACACAAGCGCCCTTCCCCCACTCCCCACCCTGGTCACTTGGGATGTATCCTGACCTCAGAGGGCTCAGGGCAGGCTTTGCTTTCTTGTCACTGAATAATGGGGTCCTGAGACATGGAAGGAATGTTCCTGTATGTAACCCTTGATCTCTCTCTCATGTTGCAGGGACCTCTAGGTCTGGACGGCAAGCCAGTAAGTGACCACAACACACTAAATGTCCTGGGTAGGACTGTCACTATGGGGGTGAAGTGACCATGGGACACTTGAGGGGACTGGAAAGTGATTCAGCAGCTATAGGAGAGCAAGACAAAGTCATTTGTCTGCTGACTGAGTAACCATGGAGAGGCCCTTTTAGCTTTCTGCCTCAAGGCATCCTCTCCTAGAAGATGTTGTGGAGTTATGGAGAACCATGATCAGTCCCCAGTGTTCAGTCAGCCCTCAAAGTCTACAAATCCCTCCCAATAGACCCTAGATACAAAATGTCCAACATAGTTTCAATACTCCCATGATGGCATTAGGCTGAAGAGTTCTCAATACCTGTTCCAGGAGTCCATGGTCCACAGGCATCCTCAGCAGATGAACAAGGTGCACAGGGAAATATAAACACAAATAAATAATGAGGTGTGGGTGAACAGGTAGGCACATGGGGTGTTGGTAGGTAGGAAGCAGATGGATGGGTGAATGGATGGGTGAATAGATGAGTGGGTGGGTGGATAGATGAATAGATAAATGAATGCATGAATAGGTGGTGGGTAAGTGAGAGGATGGATGGGCAGGTGGGTGGGTCGATTCATGGAAGCCTGCATGCATGGATACATGAATGGATAGATGAATGGATGGATGGCATACATGGATGGGTGGATGGATGGTGGATGGATGGATGGATGGATGGATAGATGAATGGATAGATAGGTGGATGGATAGATGGATGGTTGCATCATGAATGAATGCATGGATGATCGATTGGATGGATGCATGGGTGGGTGCATGCATGAATGGGTACATGGATGCATGTATGGATTCATGCATGGATGTGTGAGTGAGTGCATGCATGGGTGCATGGGTAGATGCATGGATGAATGGGTGCGTGGATGCAGGTATGGTTGCATGCATGCATAAATGCATGGGTGGTGCGTGCATGGGTAGATGCATAGATGAATGAGTGCATGGATGTTGGATGGATACCTGCATGGATGTTGGATGGATGCCTGCATGGATGGAGACTGGATGGCAACTCTGGACAACAGCCTCCTCCCCAGCAAAGACAACACATGGAATATGCCCAGAGGATGCCTGTAGACCCTTGCTGCTGACCCCAAACCTTCACTATCATTATGCTGAGGGCAGGTGTGGAGCTTCCAGGAGGCAGCAAGGAAAGCTTGACAGGCCTGTGTTGTGTTTAACTCAGATGGCCACAGCTCTGCTGGTCCCACATGTCCCTCTGTCCCAGAGCCAGGGGTCAGCCAGAAGTGCAGCCAGCCTAGCTCGCCTCCCTTACAGCTTTCTTTCTCTATCTTCCTTCTCCAGGGACTACCAGGCCCCAAAGGGGAAAAGGTAAGTGGAGGGGATGAGGTCCAGATTCTGTGTGCTGACGAAGGATGCCAGCAGTCAACTCCAGACCTCAGTTCCAGAGCATAAAACCCAGCATGAAACAGCATTAAATACAGGACCCACCAAGTTCCTTGTAAGGGAACAAATCCATCTGTGTAGACATGGCAGTGGGCTCAGGAGGAAGAGGGACCAGAGCAGAGTTCAGAGTGGCAGGGCTGAGTGAAGACCTCAGAAGCCATATGCAGTCACACCTGGGTGACACGGGTGCCCGGGGACTTGCCGATCGATTGATTGGTGCCCCCAGCTGCCAGCAGGGCCGAGAAAGCTGTGGGAAGACACAGGACCTGGTGGCTCAAAGCCTCCTCTTTGCATTCCAGCCCCACTACTGTGTGCTTTGGCAAGCTGCCCAGCTCGGAGGCCCTCAATTTGTCCTTCTGGATAAAAGCTATGGGGGTGGGGGGCTGGTTCTGGTGCATCTGCAGCCACAGCAACATTTCTGGGGTTTTGAGACCAAAGAGAAGCTCTCTCCTTTGTGTCTGTTGCTGCATAACCCACCACGTTAAAGCTCAGAGCTTTGCTACACCTCACCAGTCCAAGGTTCGGGAATTGTGAGAGGATACAATGTTAGCAGCCATCCCACAGACCACACTGTGTCTGGGATGCAGATGAGGACCTGCCTGGCTTCAATCTGCTGGCTGTGTGACCTTGGCCTTATTATGTAACCTCTCTGAGCCTCAGTGTCCTCACTGGAAAAGGAGATTTAAATAAACACAGAGGGGATGTTCAAAAGGAAATGGGGAGAAATAATGAAGTCAATAGCCACTCATCTTCCTGTATTCGGTTCTAGGGTGCACCAGGAGACTTTGGCCCGCGGGTAAGAATGGAGCACCACCTCCCTCATCCACTGCACATGGTTTGTTTAATATCATTATAATAAGGGAGTTCTAGCATTTCTTCAGGGGTCCCAGCTCACCATAGCTTATCCCAGAAAAAGTCGAGTGAGCCAGCCTTTCCTCTCCACCTTCGTCCACCCTGTGGAAGCCCCCAGGTACCCTCACCTAATAGAGGCTGCCACCTCCCACTCAGGTGGCAGTTATCTGGCAGATGTCCTGTTGTCATGCTTGTCACCATGACGACCAGACACTGACCATCCCACGAGACAGCTGGCACTCAGGAAAAGTGAAGGCCCAGAGCTCAGCGCTGTCACTTCCCAGCCCCATGACCTTGGCAAGTCTCTTTTCCCTGAGATCCGACCCTTAAACCAGGATGGGTGACAATTCACACACACACAAACACACACACACACACAGAGAGAGAGAGCTAGTGCTGTGAGTAGCCTTAGGAAGATGCCCTCACCATTTCCAGAATGTTCTGGGCAGAGCACCCTGACCACAGAGATGCCCAGAGAAAGACCGGGACACATGGAAGGTTATGGGTCCCAGAACACATTGGCGCAAGGGTCACTAACCCACACCAAGAATCTGCCAGCTTGGGGTGGGTTGGGTGGGGAACGAGTGAGCTGCTTGGACCCACAGTGAATGGCAGATTAAGAGGGGGAGGAAGGAAGGGCAGAATGCACAGGCTGCAACTGGAAGGCTTAGAGCCCATGTCTTTGAAATGTCAACAGGGGCCCCATCACAGGGGGCCTGAAGCAGGTAGGGGGATGAAACCAGCTGCATTTTAATGGGCAGAGATGGGCCTTGTTGAACCATCAACAGAGGTGAGGACCAGGGCCACACAGGCAGAGAGATTTCTCTCAAGTCAAAGAAAGGATTATCACCCAGGTGATGACTCCCTCACACTGTTGAGGTGAGAAGGAGCCACATGTGGTTTCCCACGTATTGTAGGGCTTCCTCCTGACTTGGCACTGGGTTCTTAGGGAGGCTTCTGGGAAAAGCTTGCCAAGAGGCAGGAAGTGAGGTAACATCTGTTAGGAGCTCCACTCAGTATGGACCCAGCATCATACCTGCTACAAACTTTTCTATTCTATTTTCTATTCTGTTGTGTTCCGTTCCGTTCTGTTCCGTTCTGTCACAGGAGCTGGAGAAATGAGTGTTGGTTCACTCGGCAAACCCCACCACTAGCTGCCTTTCTCTGGGCTGGGTTAGGTGGCTTTGCCCGGTGACTTTTGCAGTCCCCTCCTGTGTTTCTGATCACACCACCTGTTTGCCACCTAGATGGTTTTCCCACGGCTCAACTCAGGCTTTATAAGTAGAGATCACCGTGGATACAATCTCCGCCTCCTCAAGGTAGCCTGGCTGAGTGAAGGGGCCTTGCCTGCTAGTTTGTTGTGCTCCCCAACCCCTACTCACTCTGTGCTGTCAGGGTCAGACCTCAGCCATCCAGTCCTGGAGAGATGGAAGGATGGACAGGGGAAGAAAGTCAAGCAGCATATTCCTCACTCCAAGTAACAGGAGGCAGAGCAGTCAGATCTCTGTGAGTTCAAGACTAGCCTGGTCTACAAAGCAAGCTCCAAACCAGTCAGGGCTTTGATACTTTGTCTCAAAAAAAAAAAACATACAGAGGTGGAAGTATCAAAACTCCTCTTTCTGTCTTGTTGAGTCCAAGCCAGAAGCTCCCAGTCTGGAACCTCTGAGCTATGAGCAAAGGAACAGCCGGAGGGAACGGAATCCTCTAGATTCAGTACTGAAGGAAACAGGAATGTCTCCTCATGTTTACTGAGACAGGGTGACCTAATCACAACGCTAATCTGGAGTCTAGACTTTTTTTTTCTTTGATCAGGAAATCTGAGTGGTAACTATAGAGAACTGCCAGTCATTTATTGAGAGAATTGACTGACATGTATGTGAAGTGCAGTTTGCGACAAGCGAGCTCTTTCCTGTTAAGGGAAGATACACAGATTGAAAGGGATATCTGAAAAAGACCAGTTAGTTGCAGTTCTGGCACGAGGACCCCAAAACCAAAGGAAAGTACTCAGCGGGTGTGACAGCCTGCCTGAAAATCCAGCTTCAGAAAGACAGAGACAGAAGAGCCCCAGGGCAAGCTGGCTAGAGAGACTATCGGTATCTACTGAGCTCTGGCTTTGATTGAGAGAGCCTGACTTCATGAGTGAGGTGGAAGACTATCACCCTGAGGATGATTCCAGTCAACCTCAGACCGTCACATGCATACACATACATGCATGCCTGTACCTGTTTATGTGCAAACATCACACACACACACACACACACACACACACACACACACACACACACACACCAAATGGGGAAAAAAACTAAGAATAGAAGCTGGAAAGATGGCTGATCAGTTAAGAGCGCCGGCTGCTCTTCCAGAGGACCTAGATTCGGTTCCCAGCACCCAGAATCACAACCATCTTTAACACCAGTTCCAGGAGATCTAATCCTCTCCTGACCTCCACGGGCACCAGGCACACACAGTGCACAGACATACATTCGGGGGCGGGAGGGGGGAAAGCACCTATACACATACAATAAATAAATGAACATTTAAGGTTTTTTTAAAAACATAAAAATAAACCTGAGTGTGGTGACACACACCTTTAATTCCAACACACAGAAGGCAGAGGCAGGAAGATGTCTGTGAGTTTGAGGCCAACCTGGTCTATAAATCAAATTCCAGTCAGAGAAACCCTGTCTTGAAAAAGAACCAGCTGCCGGGCGGTGGTGGCGCACGCCTTTAATCCCAGCACTTGGGAGGCAGAGGCAGGCGGATTTCTGAGTTCGAGGCCAGCCTGGTCTACAGAGTGAGTTCCAGGACAGCCCGAGCTACACAGAGAAACCCTGTCTCGAAAAACCAAAAAAAATAAAATAAAATAAAATAAAAAATAAAAAGAACCAGTAATAATAATAATAATAACAAATTATGAAAAAGACCAGTTCCCCTGGCAACAGGAGAAGGCTTAGCTTTTCTTAGTTAGTGGCCCTAGATAAGTAATTACTACCCCAGGCCCAGGCACTTCATCTATAAGATAAAAGATAGCTTGGCCCTGGTTAACGGTTCACAGATGCTGCATTAGATGGACTACCTAGAGGAAGTGCTTGCTGGGTTCACACAGGGCTTCTTCCCGCCTTGGTTGCCGGACACTACACCAGGGCTCATCACCTGTGCCAGTCACACTGTGGATTTCTGTTCTAGGGTGGGCCATGAAGTAGGGCTTCAGCATGCCTGAGGTCTGACCCGGTACTAATGTCCAGCTGAGAGTCAGGGAATTTGAGTGACATAAGAGTGTGAGGCCCTTCACTGCCTGTTGTCTTTTTATTTAGAGATCACTGTAAATTCCCTAGCATGCGTAGTTAATCATCCTTGTGCATCTTTCATCCAGCTGTGCCTAAGGTGACAGCATGCACCACTGTGAGCCATCCTAGAGATCCGGAACATGGTGATTCAAGCCACCAGCCTTACTCAGAGTTCCCTGGTTTACACAGGCTTGTGTGTAAACGAGTGTCCATGCTTGAATGAGAGTGTGTGAGTGTGTGAGCATGTATGGATGAGTGTGAACTCAACTGTGTGTGTGTGCATAAGTGTATGTGTGTGAGTGTACACAAACGTGTGTATGAATGAGTGTGAGTGTGTGTGTGTGCGTGTGTGTGTATGCAGACAGGTTTTCTTCTATAGAGTGTCAACATATATAGACTCATGTGACCACACACAAAGATCTCTCACGTCGTCACACTCTTCTGTAGGATCACCTCGCTCCCTCATCCCTAGTCCCTGGCAACACTAATTTCAATGTTTAACTTTCCATTCAATAACATCAGATGTGTGGAATCACATGACTGTAACTTTTCAAAAATTTTTAAGATTTATTTAACATTTTTATTTACAATGTGTGTATGTATGTGCACATGCGCCTGCATGCTTGATGTGTACCATGTGTGTACAGTGCCTGCAGAGGCCAGAGGGTATCAGATCCCCGAACTGGAGTTCCAGGCAGTTGCGTTACCAGACGTGGGTGCCAAGAACTGAACCTGGGTCCTCTGCAAGAGCAGTACGTGCTCTTAACCACTGAGCTGTCTCTCTAGGCCCATGTATAACTTTGGGGGACTATTTTTCCATTTAGCATAGTTTCCCTACAGTGTCCAAGTTTCTCAATATATCAGAAATTTAATTTTTTTTTTTTTGGTTGGAGGGTGTGGTTGTTCTAGTTTTTGTTTTCCTTTGTTTTGGTTTGAATTTTACAGTTTGGGCTTTTGTGTGTGTGCATGTAAATGTGTGTGGATTCACACATATCACAGAACAAGCGTGGAGTTCAGAGGACCTAGTTGTCTCCTCCCACTCTGTGGGGATGGAACTAAGGTGGTCAGACTCTGGTGCAAGTGTCTTTACAGTCCAGCCATCTTGATGGCCCTGGTTTGGCTTTTCTGTGACAGGGTCACAGATTTATGGCTCATGCCTGTCTGCCACTTTTAATGCAGCAAGAGAGAACCAACCAGGAAGTTCTTATAGAAGACACTCAGCCTCACACCCCGCACATGTCAGCTCCCCTCCTGACAACAGATCCGGGCTTCAGATGCTAGAAGGTGGCAGTAAGATCCCGTTGGACCTGTTCCACCAATATCAAAAGCTTGTCAGCTTTGTGTCTGCCTCAATGGCTGGGGGAAAGGAAAGCACAGGGGCTGCCCACCTCTCTCTGGAAGCTAGAACCCCTAACCCTTACCCTCACCCTCAAGGTCAGGTCAAACCATGTGTCTTTCAGGGAGCCCAAGGGCAAGATGGAGCTGCAGGACCACCCGGGCCTCCTGGACCACCTGGGGCCCGGGGCCCTCCTGGTGACACTGGCAAAGATGGCCCCCGAGGAGCTGTAGGCCCAGCGGTAAGAGAAAGCTTGGAACTGGGGCCTCTCAGAGCTGGTCCTGTATTGATGCACTCTGAACCCTGATCCCCAGAGCTAACCCCAAACTAGCATTATTCCCGTAGGCCCAACCCAGCCATCATACAGTGAACACACTCAGCCTAGCTCCAGCTGTAGCCTCAAGCCCTTCCACAGCCCAGCCCTAACTCAGACCTTCATACAACCAACCTTTAAATCTAGCACAGGCCTGCTTCCTAGTCCCAGTCAAGACCCTGACCTCGAATCCTGTCCCATGCCCACAGCTCTAACCCTTATCCAGACTCTAATCCTGAGCTTGACCTGAAACCCAAGTCTAACCCTAAAAGACCCATGGACCCAACCTTGAGTTGCAAGCTCAGTCCAAATTCTCACCCCAACTGTGACCCAGAGTCCCACAGGTCTGTCCTTTAACTGCAATTCTTCACTAACCCCTACTCCTTTCCCTCAATACTAACTAATGAGCCTCCGTTTCTCCCTAAGGCCATGTGAGGCCAGGTCACATGTAGTTCTCTCATCCTAGCCCAAAGACTCCAATCTGTCCTTTCCTGAAGCCCAGAGTCCACACTGCTACCACACTACCACCAGAGGCTCCTATCCGGGCACATCCTCTCAACTGGCCCATCCATCCACTGTCACATTAAATGCATAACTCCCAAAGCCTCAACCTTCTCATCTGTGAAGTGGGAACAATAAACCACTTCTCAGGATTGAATGAAGGTGAATTGGTTGTTCAACTTAGAGCTCTTGCCATGTCCTGGCATGAAACTCAGGCTCACTGATATTTTCACATACTCCCTAGGGTCCCAGAGGAGAGCCTGGACAAGGTGGCGAGATGGTGAGTCTCCAGGGTGTTTGTAAGGCTAGAGTTCGGGGATGTGGCTCCAGAGATGGAAGCCTCTATCCCACTGTAATAGCTACTTCCCTCGTTGCTATGACAAAATACTTAGCAAAAGTGACTTGAAGATTGATTTTGGGTCACAGTTGAGGCCACCAGTCCATCATGGTGGGGAAGGCGTAGCAGCAGGCACACAGAGCAGCTGCTCACACTGTGTCTGTCAGAAAGCGGAGAGTTATGGATGCTGGCGCTCAACCACCTCCTCTTTTTTAAAAAGACTTACGTATGTATTTTATGTATGTACACTGTCACTCTCTTCAGACACACCAGAAGAGGGTATTGGATCCCATTACAGATGGTTGTGAGCCACCATGTGGTTGCTGGGAATTGAACTCAGGACCTCAGGAAGAAGAGTCAGTGCTCTTAACCGCTGAGCCATCTCTCCAGTCCTTTATTTATTTTTCAACACCTTCTTTTATATAGTCCAGGACCCCAGTCCATGGGACTGTGTTACCCATTTTGAAGGGTTCATCACTGTTCAGTTAAACCTTTCTGGAAACGCCTCACAGATACCATGGTGACTCTAATGAATCTAATTAAGGTGATAAGATAAACCCTCATGCACTCACACCAGAATTATGTAGGTGTACATGCATAATTTGGGGCTCGTGTGCATCCCTCTACCCACAGTAGGGATGGGCCAAGTCTCCAGCCTAAGCAGGGTCCTGGAACCTCACCTTCCTGGGTGAGAGTCTCCAATTCACCTGTCACCTTTTGAGCCCTGACACAACCACTGCTCAAGGCACAGAAGTCTGTCCTGGAACTTGGCTGAACAACCCTGCTTCTAGCCGCTCATGCCTCTCCCTCTGAGACATGGTCACTCTTGATAAAAGGAAAATGGCAAGACAGACCCAGGAGCACCTGGAAGACTCAGTGTCCACTACTGAGCCATCTCTCAGGCCTCAGGCACAACTTTCAAAATGACTCTCCCACCCCACCCCACCCCACCCACTCCCACCCACCCCCCACCCCACTCTACCTCACCCCACCCCCACCCCACCCTACCTCACCCACCCCCACCCATCCCACCCCCACCCCACCCCATCCCACTCCACTCCCACCCCCACCCCCACCCACCCCAACCCACCCCACCCCATCCCACCCCCATAATATCCTTGCAGAGTATCCAAGGTCTTGGATGTGTCAGAATTTCATTCCTTTTATTTTTCTTTTGGCTTTTTTTGGGAGAGTATTCTATTGTTTGGGTTTGGGTTTTCTTTTTGTTTTGGGTCTTGTTTTGTTTTCCTTTGTTTTGTTTGGGGATTGAGTTTTTTATTTTTAGGGTGTGTGTGTGTGTGTGTGCACGTGCATATGTGTATTCGCACACACACACACACCACATAACCAACAAGGATGTCAGAGAACAACTTGGAGGAACTGGTTCTCTCCCACTGTGTGGGTCCCAAGGGTGAAGCTAAGATCGGCAGGCTCTGGTGCAAGCACCTTTGCTGGTTGAGCCATCTCACTAGCTCTGATTTGGGATTTTTGAGACATGGTCTCATGGATCCCAGACTGGCTCTAAATTCACTATGCAGCCAAGAATAACCTTGAACTCTGACCTTCCTGCTACCCCATCCCTCAAGCCCCCACTCCATCTAACTCCTTCTCTTCTCTTGTTCTAGGGCCCCAAGGGACCTCCAGGACCCAAGGTGTGTGCTCAGCACCCCTCCTGCTCCTTGGCCTCACTCCCCACCTTCCTCTCCTCACCTCCCCCAGGAAAACTGAGGCAGAGAGGTTAGAAGAGACAGGGTACTGCATCTGTAGGGCACAGTACTCATCTGGTAAATAGGGGCATGGCAGATCTTTCCCGCCTTAACCTCACACTAGACTGTGAGGAATGAATCACAGGACACATTGGCTGTTTGGAGGTTTTTGTTTGGAGTTTTGTGGGTGTTTTGTTTTATTAGTTGTTTCGGTGGTGGTAGTTTGAGACAGAGTTCCTCTGTGTACCTCTGGTAGTCCTGGAACTCACTGTAGACCACGCTGGCCTTGAACTCAGAGATCCACCTCCCTCTGCCTCCCAAGTGCCGGGATTAGAGGCGTGTGCCACCACTGCTTTGTTCTGTTTGTTTTTTAAAAACTTTTTTTCTATGAAGTTTTAGGTTCACAGCAAAACTGAGGGAAAGGTACAGAGCTTTCTTGTACGCCCACACACTTGCCCTGCCCACCCACTCCCCACCACCTCCACCCCCCAGACGTGCAGCTTCCCTTGTCTGCATCCCCTAACGGTAAATGTGTCACTGTTAAAGAAATTACATTGACACATTGTCCCCCAAAGCCCACAGTCCATAGGAGGGTGCCTAGTGCCTAGTGGGACAAATGTGTAATGACTTGCACATTCCAGTAACATGTCTAATAATAATTTCACTGTCTTAAAAAAATCCCCTTTTCTGGGGACTAGAGAGACGGCATGAGGACCTAAGTTTGAATCCCCAGCACCCAATTAAAAAGCCAGGCATGGCTGTGTGTGTCTGTAACTCCAGCACTGGGAGGCAGAGACAGGCAGATCCCAAAAGCTGCCTGACCAGAATAGATGAAACAAGCTTTAAGATACACTGTCTCACAGCAAAAAAGGGAAAGGAAAAAACTAAAAGAAAAAAAAGCAGAGAGGAATAGAGTAAGACATCTACTATCTTGCATGTGCAGGGACACATGCATGTGCAACACCACACACACACACACACAGACACACACACACAGTTTCCCCTTCACCTGTCCTCCTCCCTAGCCCCTGGCAGCCACTGATCCTGGTGTTGTCTTCAAAGCTTCTGCTCCACAGTGCAGTCTGGGCAAACCTTCACTCCAGGGTTCAGTGCTTTCCGATTTCGGCTCGCTCTCTGCTTTTTGTCCTAGTGGATACTCTACTGTCTAACATCCACTTGTGTTCTATCCACCTAACATAAGGCCTCTTGGTTGCTTCTTAGCTGTGACAATTACGAGGGAAGCTTTACAGGTTTTTCTGTGATCAGATGTCTTCAGCCACCTTAGTTTCTGAAGTTCTTAGCCCATGCTGGGATTTCCTCTTTGGGCTAAGGTAGTACTTGGGATAGGAAGGAAACCTGAGCTCTCTGTGCAGGATCTAGGGTCGCTGGACTGAGGGTGGGCAAAGGGCTTCAGTTAGCAAGCTTGTTCAACTCCACCATCCGTCTGGGGCTGGGACTGGGGGTGCCCCTCCTCATCTTAAAGAATAGTGACTTCCCCAAGCTCAGAGGAAGAATCAAAGGCTGACTGACTCCCCGTGTGTGTGTGTGTGTGTGTGTGTGTGTGTGTGTGTGTGTCTAAGGTCCCCAGAGGTCCTGGACAAAGGCAGGCTAAGGTTGTTGGTGCCACTTACACCAGAAGGGGCTAAGGTCTGCTGGCCATGCTCCCAGAGCACTGACCACTCCCCCAAACCCTCATTTTGTGTTGTCTGCAGGGAGAACCTGGCACTCCTGGAAAGAAGGTGAGAGAACCCTGTGACTAGAGAGAAGGGCAGGGGCTGGGGATGAGATGGGACAGGGCTTCCCCACAGAGAAGGTCTTTTTCCCCAGACGCAGGCTCTCACTGTGGCAAGGCCCTGTCCTGTGGCTCAGTGAAGCCAGATTCACCCATTCTTTCCCTTCACGTTCACGTTCTCTTCAGAGCTTGACCATGGTTCTTCAAGTGTGGTCCTGGGGCCAACACTGTCACCATCGCTGTCAGAAATGCAAATTCTGGTTGCTAGGGAAATAGCTCAGGTGGCAGAATGCCTGCCTAGCCCTGGGTCAACCCACAGCACAGCATAAACTGGGTACACACCTGTAATCCTTGCACTCAGAAAGCAGAGGCAGGAGAGTTGTCCTTGGCTACATAGTGAGTTTGAGACCAGCCTGAGCTACACAAGGCCCTATCTCAAAAGAAAGGAAAGGGGAAGAGAGAGAAAGAAGAAAAGGGAAGGGGAAAGGATGAGGGAAGGGAAGGAAGGAGAGGGAAGGAGAGGGAAGAAAACTCCAGGCTCACCTAGACCCACTAAGACTTTGGGTTTGGGCTGAGGTCTGTTTAGTCAGCCTTCTGGATCACTGAGCATGTAAAATTGAAAACCAAACACTGACAGATATCCTCTACTTTGTGCCAAGCCGGCTACCTCCTCCCCATCCACATCTCAGCAAGCATGCCCCATGAGGCAGAAGGATGTCCCAAGTCCTTCTCCATTCCCCACAGTCCCCTCCCAGCCCTTCAGCACTTCCAGACACAGTACCTTACGATTATTTCCTTCTTGCTCCATGGGGCACGGACTGTGTGCGCTCTGGTCCCTAAGAGATGCTCACCCGCTGTTTGTTGGATGAGTGAATTTGTTCCCATTCCCTTGTCCACCCCCTGTGTGTGCAGAAACCCACTGAAACTGGCTCTAGGCTGCTGTAGGGACTGAGATGGTTCTGACTCAGACCCTGCCTTAAAGGGTTAAGTATGGAGAATACTTGTCACTAGTGCCTGAGCCAGACAGTTCTAAAACAGGTAGGGGCCAGCTGGACTACTCAAAAGTATGGCCAACATGTTCATGTGGGATGCCTTCAGCTTCAGCTGTTATCTCCTTAGGGGGATGATGGGATACCCAGCCAGCCAGGACTTCCTGGACCCCCAGGGCCCAAGGTAAGTATACATCCTCCTCCTCAAAATCTGCCACCCTCCACCCTCCAAAGGGTGTTGTCATCTACCTAGAGATGCCCCTATCCTGACCCTTTGACATCATGGGGCTATGGGTGGATTCCCAGGGTGGGCCAGAGGGAGGAAGCAGTGGGCCCTGGACGCCTTGGCAGCAGCCTGGCAACTCATCCAGGCTATGTCTCCCCTCACTCTACGTCCCCTTGGTTCCCACCATAGGCCCTCCATCCCCTGCCTAGTGCCAAGCTGGGAACAAGATGCCATCTGCACACCTTGTTCCTCAAACCCTTTGCCACAGCTACCAAGTCCTAGCCAGTCAGCCTCCAACTGTCTCTTGGCCCAAGCACCACTGTGCACACCCATAATCTCAGTACTCAAAAGGCTGAGGCAGGGGGATCTGAGTTCAAGGCCAGGCTGGGCTACAGAGTAAGACTGACTCAGAGAGAGAGAGAGAGAGAGAGAGAGAGACTGAAGAGACAGCAAGGACATGAATTTGATCCCCAGAACTCACAGTTTTAAAAAGGTGGCTAGATGTAGTGGTACATGCCTTTAATTCCAGCACTCAAAGGATGAATCTCCGTGAGCTCTGTGAGTTCCAGGACATGTCGGCCTCCAAAGCAAGTTCCAGAAGAACCAGAGCTACATAGTGAAACCCTGTCTCAAAAAAAAAAAAAAAAAAAAGGCTAAATAAAAAAATAATAAATATACTGGGCTAGAGAGATATCTCAGAGGTTAAGAGCATTGGCTGCTCTTCCAGAGAACTTGGGTTCATTTCCCAGCACCCACATGGCAGCTCACAACTATAACTCCAAGTTCTGACACCCTCACACAGACATACCTGCAGACAAAATACCAATGAGTATGAAATAAAAATAAATAAATTTTTAAAAAATTATTTAAGGGCAGTGGTGGTACACGCCTTTAATCCCAGCACTCAGGAGGCAGAAGCAGGCAGATCTCTGTGAGTTCAAGGTCAGCCTGGTCTACAGAGTGAGTCTGAGGCAGGCAAAGGCTACACTGAGAAAACCTGTCTAGATAGATAGATAGATAGATAGATAGATAGTAGATAGATAGATAGATAGACAGACAGATAGATTTTAAAAAGCATGGTGGCTCCTCAGCACTGTGGCAGTAGACCAGCAGCTCCCTGGGCTTGCTGGCTGCCAGGTTTGCCCTGGTCACAAGTTCCAATCCCCACCTCAAAAACAAAACCAAAGAAACTATGGATGATGCCTAAGGAGTAACACTCAGCTTCCCCCGACTTCCACACGCATGTGCACTCACACGCATGTGCACCTGCACACACGTACACACACAAGGTCTCTTGAGCTACCCCAGATTTGTGCCAAGACCCAGACCAGAAGATGATGGTCACAGTCTTAAATCCCCCTGGGTTGAAGAGAACCTTGTGTCCATCTCCTTGCCCAGAAAGGCCAAGGACCCCATGGGCCTGAACAGAAGGCCTAGCAGGCCTAGGCTAGCACCTCTGCTTCCTTTCACTGATAACTTCTCCATTTCAGGGTGAGCCAGGGGATGTGGGGCCCCAAGGAGAGAATGGAGTGGACGGAGCTCCTGGACTGAAGGTGATGTCACTAAGCTCCGCCTAGTACCTGAAAGGTCCCATTGACACTCTCATTGCCACTGTTGGGCCTAGTGGGGGTTGGGGGGGTTACCTCTTAATTTGCACTTTTAAAGAGAGAGTCCCAGGAAGGCCTGTCCCAGGGGTCCCCTTTGAATCACAAGCAGGGTGGTCTGAGGGTGAGTGTCTATGGACCAATTAGCCAGGCCTAATTCAGGTCCAACTCTGGGCTAAGGCATCAATTTGGGCCCCTGGACCTCAAAATCCCCACTGTATGGGGCAGTGGAGGCGCACGCCTTTAATCCCAGCACTTGGGAGGCAGAGGCAGTCGGATTTCTGAGTTCGAAGCCAGCCTGGTCTACAAAGTGAGTTCCAGGACAGCCAGGGCTACACAGAGAAACCCTGTCTCGAAGAAAAAAAAAAAAAAAATCCCCACTGTTGCAGAGTATGGAAGGCTGTTCTTATGCATAGACCAGGAGGCCCCAGCACACAGGCCCTGGACTCTGGGGAAGAGAGGACTAGGGGTGAGACAGGGTCTAAGAGTCACACAAACCAGAAGGCATCCATGTGTTTCCACAGGGGGAGCCCGGTCACCCAGGCACGGATGGAGCCACAGGACCCCGGGTAAGCAACACTGCTTCTGGCCACACGGATGGGACCCTGGGTAGCTTCAGAAGCCTTTTGTACCTAACAGAGGTCCCAGAGGGCTAGTGAGACAATAAGCCTAGTGAGACAATAGGCATCTTGTTCCTTCATTTTTGTGGTGATTTAAACTTTCTTCATGAGACTGGAGAGATGGCTCAGCAGTTCAGAGTACTGACTGCTCTTCCAGAGGTCCCAAGTTCAATTCCCAGCAACCACAGGGTGGCTCATAACCCAATGCCCTCTTCTGGTGTGTCTGAAGACAGCCACAGTGTGTGTGTGTGTGTGTGTGTGTGTGTGTGTGTGTGTGTGTAAAATGAATAAATCTTTTTTAAAAATCCATAACACCAAAAGAAATCAGCAAAAATAACCCAATTAATAGTCCCAGGATGGGAGGAAGTGGGGTTGACAACCATGGAGAGGTTGAAAACCAATCCTTGTTCCAACTCTCATCTTTCTCTTTCTCTCTCTGTCTTTTGTCTGGGCCTTCTCTGACCTTGTTCATGTTCTCTTAACCATCCCTGTCTTGTCAGTGTAAGGGCAACATTCTTCTTTAAGGGCTGTACACAGTCAAGAGCTGTACACAGTCTTTTCTATTATAAAAGAGTAATTCAGCCGGGCGGTGGTGGCGCACGCCTTTAATCTCAGCACTTGGGAGGCAGAGGCAGGCGGATTTCTGAGTTCGAGGCCAGCCTGGTCTACAGAGTGAGCTCCAGGACAGCCCGGGCTACACAGAGAAACCCTGTCTCGAAAAACCAAATAATAAATAATAAATAAATAAATAAATAAATAAATAAAAAAAGAGTAATTCAAGTCCAATAAAGTCCTTTGCAATTTTTGGAGATCATTTCAGACAGCGAAACGAGGGATTTCTTCAGATTAGTGATGTCAATCTCTAGCTGTTTGGTGTCCTTGTCAATGGCCCATCAAAGGTCTGAGTAGTGTAAGTCCGGAGGCCAGCATCAGGATTAGAACTTCTACCAGAAGACATCACGTGTGTTTTTCATTTTTACCTGGAAAGGAAAAAGAAGGGAATTCTCAGGGAGATTTCTCTTCCCTGGAGGTCACTTGTTATTCATCTTATTTATAGTTGGGCCTGGCTTTGTAGGGGTATCTATTTATTTCATTAGTCTTTTTGGCAGCCATTTAACTGTGCCTTCTGTGGTATCAAACAGACATATCAGTCCTCGGCCCCATATGAGAACTGAGTCCAGGCCATTCCATTTAAGGGTAAGAGGGTCCTTCCACATAGCTACATAGCTTATTTTTGCTGATTTATTTTGGTCCCGGGCCTTAAATAGGCTGACTAACTTTATGATACAACAGATAGATAATTTGGTAGCAAAACCTATTCGGATACATCAGCATAAGTTAGCTATGGAGGACCATGAGACTCAAGATGAGGTTGTTACTCTATCCAGGGTGTTCCCAAAACCCATCTCCACCCAATCTAAAAGAGGGGACTTCCACCCCTAGACCAAGCAGAGAGGGGCCACCCAGAACGCCCTCTGACTGGCGATCTGAATTCTTGCTTAGGCTGCAAGGCTAAGTACTGCAAGGGAGTATAAATAAAAACTAAAAATATCTCTCTGGGTTCCCTGAGGGACAAGCCTGACTGCATAGGGGTTGATGTCAAAAGTATCCCCTCTCCAGGAAAAAGACATCGGATGGGTATGGCCCTCATGCCTCACTGGACAACGACAGGAGGACTAGAGCCATTACAAGGTCCCCTTCAATTATTGGAGGTCAAGCCTCGATCCCTGCCTTCGCAAGATTAGAATCTCCAAGGCCCCTCTATACTTAGAGAAGCGAGGAGATGTCAGGGGCAGCCCTGCATATACACTGAAGGCCTAAAATCAGCCATAGGCCTAAAATCAGCAATAGGCCTGACATACATACATGCTAACACAAAGTCTTGGGTCTCTGTGGAAAAACACTGAAACAGCAGGCTATAAGCTATTGTAAACAGGCAGCTTCTATGGTAACTTACCAGCCTGAGTAGTCATAGATCTTATAAATAGGCAGCCTCGGCAGACAGTACCAACTTAGATAAGGACAAGTGAATCATAGGCAGAGTCATAGTGACCTATCCCCTGAACCTTCACCCAACTGATACCCTGTTCTGAAAGGTATCTGTACTCCCCTGAACACCTATGTTCTGGTGTCATTCCCTTCCCCACATCCTGCCTTTTTGTGTTTATAACCTCTGTGTGAATAAGTAAATTACAGTGTGATTTAAATAATTAAATTAATTAATTAATTTTAAAAAAGAAATATAATCAATAGAGATTAATTTCTAAAACCAGATGAATATTTGTGAATCTATGCTGATTTTATATGATATGAATAAAATAATATTTTCTTTTTTTTTTTTTTTTTTGGTTTTTCGAGACATAAAACAATATTTTCGTGTAAGAAAAAAAAGAAAGAAAAAAAAAAAATCCATAACACATACCTAGAGTAAAGCTTAAAATATGGGTGTATAAGGGAAGAATCCCAGCTTGTTGTTAAGTAAGAGTCCTCTCCCCTCAAGGGTGACTGTATACTCTTCTAGAATCTTCTTTGCATATTCAAACACTGGTCTTTGGTTTATCATTAGCCATGACAATTATCCTAGCCCTCTGCAAGAAAAGCAAGTGCCCTTAACTGCTGAGCCATCTCTCCAGCACCCAGCCTTAGATCTATTGTAACCATCCCATATGTGTCACCAGCACCTAGAAATGTAACTCAATGCTGCCAACAGTCTAGCCTAAGGAGCACCCCCTCAGAGCCTGAGGGACTCTACTCAGATACATCCTGGTACTTGACATCCACTGAAGATGCTATTCTTTATAATATATATTTGTGGGAGGTTAAGTTTATGTGAGTGCAGTGCCTGCAGAAGCCAGAAGAGGGCATCAGATTCCCCTGGAGCTGGAGTTACAGGTGGTTGTGATCTGCCTTCTCTGGCTCCTGGAAACTGAACTCCAGTCTTTGCAGAAGCAGTATACATGCTTAACCGCTGAGCCACCTCTCCAGCCCCAAAAGCAAAGCAAAGTTAGTGAGTTCATTTATGAAGCAGAAAGATGTATAATTGGAGAGAGTCAGGTGGAGGCACCAAAGTGCTCCAGCTCTATATGTGATCTGAGATTTCAAAGCTACCTAAAGCTCAGACATCAGGGAAGCCATGCGCCTGAATACTGTGTTTCCTTACCCACTAAAGTCTGTCCTTGAAGAGACCTTTTCTTTTTGTACACAGAAGGCTTGCAGCTGGAGAAGGGAGTCGGGAGAGATAAGACATTGATGGAAGGACTCCTTAATATATATGCCCAAGGAGGTTGGACTTGAGGCATGATCCATCCACAGTTCTTAACAATCTGCTCTGTGATGCTTCTCAAGAATACAGTCCTTCTGCAGATGATCTGATCTGCTAGAGTGAAAACTCCCAGGAAGAGTCAGGGGCTCTCTGTAGATGTTAGGTCTGGTTCTTCCTCCCAGCCCCGTGTCCCAGGAAATAAGACTCAGGCTCAAAATAGATTTTCAAATGCCTTAGCCATATAGCTAGGCTCTTCTCTGATGAGCTCATAACTAACGGCTAGCTCATTAACCCATTTATTCTAACCTACATTCTGCCACGTGGCTGGTTACCTGTGCTCAGGTACCCTGTGTCTGTCTCATCACATCTGCCTGGGTGAATCTCCCGCAGCTGGCTGAATCCTTTCCGCCTCGTGGAGGTCCCACCTCCTTTTTCATTGCCTAAGCCATAGACCATCAGTTTTATTATTGACAGGTGCCACATCCATACAGGCACAAGTTTATTCTCTATACAGCTTTCTCCTTTTTTATGTCCTTTGCATTCCCTAGATACCTGCTTCATGTGAATATGTCCTTATGCTGACTGTAGCATCCCATCCTTGGCTATGTTTTCCTAGGCTATCACAGACCTCCTATCCTCAGGGAGCTGGGGAAACAGCTCAATTAAAGCATTTAACCAAGCAAGTGTGACAACCAAGTGGGTGGGTGCAGTGGTCAACACGTAATTCCATGGAAGGTGAAGACAGAGAATCCCCAGATTAAGCTGGCCTGCAAGACTAGCCCTATCAGTGAACTCTGGGATTAATGGGGTGACCAGCCTCCTTGGTCACCACAGTGTCTGACAGGACAAGGAGTTGGGATGGCTGGGGGTTATTTTATTTGGACACATCTAAAAGTCTAAAGAACTAGTGGGAAGTGATGGTCCACACCTTTAATCCCAGAATTTGGGAGGCAGAGGCAGGAGGATCTCTGAGTTGAAGACCTGCTCAGTCTACATTGCTAGTTCCAAAACAGGCAGGGATACACAGTGAGACCCTGTCTCAAAAATTAAAAAAAAAAAAAAAAATAGGTTTTGCATTCTCCCTGCGACCTGAGCTCTTCAGTTGACCCCAGGCTCCGGGCCACTTTCCTCACATGGCCTGCACACAATACAGAGCTGACCCTTAAGGAACAGTATGCTATGATGACCACCATGGTGCACAGGCTTGCCTGGACATGTATGTGACAGAGACAGCTTACATGTCACCGATGATGCAGCTCTTCCTCTCTTGCCTCAGGGTCCCCCGGGCCTCAAGGGAGAACAAGGTGACACGGTGGTAATCGACTATGACGGCAGGATCTTAGATGCCCTGAAGGTAAGAGTGGGCCCTGGATATACCCTTTATGTCCAAGTCTTAGGGACCAATGGCTCACTCTGTGTCTTACTTACAGGACCAAGTATAGTTTAGCACAGACACCTCAGTTTTATCAGGCACCTAATGTGTATGTTGGTTCTGTGTGGAGATCCACACAGGGTTGAGAAACCTTCCGTGATGTGACTAAGAAAGCTCTGAGCTTCCCACGGGCCAAAGCAAAAAAGGAAAGCACTGTCTCCAAACCCAACAGTGTCTCTACGGGTTTCCCAGGCACCACTGTTGGGACTAGGGTTTCTAATAATTACTGTGAGAATAGAAAGGACAAGCCTGACCAAGGAGCCTCAGGACCTATGTGATCTCTTGACATCAGTCCAGAGATGAGTGTTAGCTGCTCTTGGGTTCAAGGAGGGATATGGGGTGGGGGCATGAAGTCATCATAGACTAAAGTGGGCATTGGTGCCTGACTCTGCCTAAGTATCAATTCTAGTTACCTCCTACAGGCCTCCGGGAAGTACAAATTGATGGTAACTATGGCCCACACTGGCCTGCGTGGTGTGGTGTGGTGTGGTGTGGTGTCATAGGGGCCTAAGGTGCATGGTATGCCCCAGGCTTATGGGAAACATGCTGTAGAATCCTTATGAGTACAGGGAGTGAGGAGGTAGATGTGGGTACCACAGCGGAAGGAGGACTGAATGTCATGAGCAATGGGAGCTATAGTTGGTTCAGTCTGAGGATGTCAAAACAGCAATGTATTGAAGGTAGCCAGGTAGAACTTTAAGTGTGTGAGCATTACTGTGGGGAGAACTTGAGGCAGGGAGCTCACCAGGGACCTGGGTGCTGGGTCTGGACATAAAAAGATGGAAAGGGTGGAGGCGGTAAGTCTAGAGACATCACAGTGGGGACATCAACAAGGGGGCTGGCTGGGAAGAGAACGTATGAGTCCGAGGAGCTAGGCACGTTGTGGCCTCGGAGTGAGTGCATGAGTGTATTGGTACAAGAGCTTAGGGATGAGGTCAGAACTTGAGACAGTGTGGACACATCCTCTACTGTGTGCCTGGGGACCTTCTGGGACAGCAGCAGACAACAGAGCCAGGTGGTCAGAGAGTTCACAGGAGCAGCAGAGCTGGCAGGACCAAGTCATTGTTTGAACTGCATCTTTGGCTGAATGCCAGTAAGAGACTTAAGCTTATTTTGAGGGTCAAGGAGGAGCCCTGCCAAATCTTAGGCAGGAGAGTATTACAAAGAAATCCATAAATAGAAGAGAACTCCCACAAGGGCAGGGGAATCTCCAGCTGTGGACACCAGTATCTCCTCCAATGCCCTCTTGCTGGCCTCTCTGTAGACCTGAAGGCCAAAAACCAAACAGCATGTCATAAGAGATGATATGACTGGGTGAGAAGCAAGCCGCTGGGGACCTTGACCTGAAGTGGGCTTGGTGGGCAGTGGAGGGGCTTGTCTAACCATAACTGGTTTGATCTTTCACACACAGGGTCCTCCTGGGCCACAGGGAGCTCCTGGGCCACCGGGGATCCCCGGAGCCAAGGTCGGTGTTGCTGAACTCATGGGACCCCTAAGAACTCATCTCTAAGTCCTAACTCTGCTCTCTGTCATTTGTACCCCTAATTTCATCCTGTCATCCTAGCCCAGCTTACGGGGTTCAGAGAAAAGGGTCCTGCCCCTTCCAAAACAAGTCATGTCCCTTCTTTAGACCCTAGCTACCACTCAAGGAAAGAGCCTGAAACTGAGCAATGGACCCCTCAGGATATGCAATGGCTCAGATGCACACAACCACTCTGTGACTTATACCTGTTCATCACTCCTAGTCTCAAGACAAAGACCCCAGGTTGGGCAGGGTTTGGTTCTGACACTAGCATCCCTGGAGTCTGTGTAAAGTCACTGGACCATCCAGTCCTAATCTTTTAAGTACCCCAGCCTGCAGTAACGGCTACACCCCTGCAGGCTGAACACAAAGGCACCTTCCCAGAAACCCATCTGCAGGGGCCCAGCCCCAGTGGCTGTGAGCTGACCAGGGAGACAGCAGTCCCCACCATGGGCCACTAACCCACTGGCTGTTAAGGAAAGCACAATTTCATTTTGCCATTTGTTCCCTTCCAGGGTGAACTTGGATTGCCTGGTGCTCCAGGAATCGATGGAGAGAAGGTCTCTGAGCCTTTCGTTTCTATATAAATGTTGTAGTCTGTGTGTGTGTGTGTGTGTGTGTGTGTGTGTGTGTGTGTGTGTCTGTCTGTCTGTCTGTCTGTCTGTGTGTTCCTACATAGACTTCAGTGAGCATCTCCCAGGTGTCACTCAATATGTATGGATGTATCTTTTCTGCTGTGTCCCTAATAGGAGGCACATCTTAGACAGGTCATAATTGATTAAGGGCTGGAGAGATGGTTCAGTGGTTAAGAGCACTGACTGCAATTCAAGAAGACCCAGGTTCAAATCTCAACAACCACATAGCAGCTCACATATGTCATAAGATCTCACACCCTCACAAAGATGTAAATACATGCAGGTAATTGGTTGAGTGAAGGAATGCTGTCACTCAAAGCTCCTGACACATAAGCACAACGCTGGCCTCATGAGGGCTGGAGGTGTAGCTCAGCAATAGAGTGCTTGCCTAGCATTCATGAGACCATGAGTTCAAGCCCAGCACCACAAAATTAACAAACAAACAAACAAATAATAAGGTACTGGAGAGATGGCTCAGTGGTTAATAGCTCTTGCCACTTTTGCAGAGGACCTGAGTTTAGTTCCCAGCACCCACTTGGAGGTTCACAATCGTCTGTAACTCTAGTCCCAGAGAATTCAACTCCCTCTTCTGGCTTCTGCAGGCACTGCACTAATGTGGTACACAGACATACATGTAAGCAAAACAGCCATACACATAAAATAGAAATAAATGAAATCTTTTTTTGGGGGGGGGGGGATTTCAAGACAGGGTTTCTCTGTGTAGCCCTGGCTGTCCTGGAACTCACTCTGTAGACCAGGCTGGCCTCATGTAGACCAGGCTGGCCTCGATGAAATCTTTAATGAAAGTGAAAAATCAAAAAGTTGGCCTCCCAACTATCCCAGAAGGAACACCTCAGTCTTCACAAGCTGCCCCAAGCACGCAGGGAAGCAGAGGTGGTGTGTCCCCATAGCCTCTTGCTGCATTGAACCAGTGTTCCCAGCTACCCGAGCTAGAGGTGGAGACTTACAAGCAAAAACTAGAGTATAAGGTTAAGTGTGCTGCACACACGCCTGTAATCCCTGCTCTTAGAAAGAGAAAGGCGAAGGATCAGGAATTCAAGGTTATCCTTGACTACATAGCCAGAAAGATCACGAGGGTGGAGACAGGAAGAGATATAAAGAATGAATGAATGAACGAATGAACATATTTGTTTGCTTTGAGTGACAGCATTCCTTCACTCAAACCATTACCTGCATGTATTATGTCTTTGTGAGGGTGTGAGATCTTATGACAGGTGTGAACTGCCCTGTGAGTGTGTGATCAGACCTGTGAAACTCCAGGGCCCACAAGGGTCGGGGGAGAGGAGAATGCCCACCAACATCCACTGATCCCTTTTTCTGGTGGCTTTCAGGGTCCCAAAGGACCAAAAGGAGACCCAGGAGAGCCTGGACCAGCTGGGCCCAAAGGGGAAACAGGAGAGATGGGCCTGTCAGGTCTTCCGGTAGGTGGTTGGATGGAGTCCCACCCTAGGGACTTGCTGATGTGTTAGCAATGCCCTGCAGCCTCTACAACCTCAACCAACAGGCCCACAGGAAGCCCTGCAGGTGAGGTAGGGAGGCCCAGCCTAGCAGAAACCACTTAGCTGGATGGCCAAGTGGTCCGAGCTGCCCCACCTCTCAGCCCTGGAGTCCAACAGCACAGCAACTGACTCTCCCAAGGTCCCAGTTTCCCCACTGCTAAACATGGAATAAACTTTTCAGTCCCAGTGACAGCACAGAACTGGACAGCAGTCGGCAATAAACACCCCCCACTGTCCTTAACATTTCTATCACTCCTGAGTCCCCCACCAATTAGAAAGGCCACAGGGGAGTAAAGGTTAGCCAACCAGACATTGCATATCTCAACCAAGACACCTTATACTACACTTTAGCTCTCAAAGCAGATGTGACATGAAAATTTGTGCATAGATGTGCAAGGTGAACACATTTGGATTATATGTTTACTGTGTTAGGAAGTAAAATTATTTTACTAGGGGGAAAAAGAGGGGCTGGAGAGATGGCTCAGTGGTTAAGGGCACTAACTGTTCTTCTAGAAGACCCAGTGCTGTGGTGGGAGGGAGGTGACCTTAGGATGAACAAGAAAAGCTCACTGGCCACTCTGCCCTGTAGGGTGCCAATGGTCCCAAGGGAGAAAAGGGAGAGTCAGCACCTGACCATCTACAGGAGAGTCTGGTAAGGAGAAACTGAACTGGGGGCTCCCCAACACCCAGTCCAAACCTAGTGGGGGCCCTGAGCCTTGGTTACACCTGGCCTGACCCAACAAAGAGCAGTTGGAGAGGGGGAGTGATGTAGTCTCAGACTGTGTCCTTCACCCCACTTGCAGCTGAGACCCCATGTTGTGCCCTTCAGCGGGCAGGAAGGAGCCCTGTCCAGGGGTTCAGGGTGTGGCACCCAGTAGTGCTTGCAAGCCTGTGGGGAGCTCCAGAGGATGAGCAGATGAGAGGTAACAGACACAGGGTAACTAACTCATTTCAAACCCTCCCCAGGCCCAGGTCATAGTGGAGCCGGGGCCGCCCGGTCCTCCTGGCCCCCCTGGCCCTATGGTAAGAACAGTTTAACCTAAAGCAGCTGGGATACCAAGTGGGAGGCTAGGTCTGGGAGTGGTGGTGCAGGGGAGGAAAGAAAGGCTTCTCCGTGGGAGCTTCATGGGGGCGAGAGGGGGCACATAAGGTCAAGAGGGCAGAGCTCCTGTCAGAGCCACAGGAGCCAGTGACCAGCCTGATTCAAGGTTTTGGCCTTCAAGTTTTCTCTCCGTTGCAAGCCCTACTGATCTACTCTCTCCTCCTTCAGGGCCTTCAGGGGATCCAGGGTCCCAAGGTGAGTGCAGAGGCACCCTGTTCATTCAGAGAGTTTACTACTGGACAGAGTGTCGAACTATATGGCCCATACATCCCCAAGTCCCTAGACAATGTCCCCAGAGCAGCCCCATTCCATGTTTGGGACTCTGTCCTTTCCTTCTCCCTCTGCCTAGGCACCCTAACTGCCTTCCTCTTCCTCCAGCCCATTTCCCCATCCTCCTCTGCCCCCCCCATTCCTTGCCCCCTCCCCAGCTCCTGCTCACAGACATCTGCATCTTCTCTGTCCACTGCCTGGACTTGAAGTCTTGGCTTTGGTATGATTTCACCGTGTCTTATTCTGGTCTCTGAAATCAAAACCTCAAGTGTATTGTGCCACGTGCCTGCCCCAAGAGAGGCAAACGCAGAGTGGAAACCTGGCCTGCCTCAACTCTTGTCATACAGAATCCAATGTCTCCCTCCCAGCTCATAGGCCCTATGGGGGACTCTGAGTCATAGACCTGACCTGGTATGGTTCCAGGCACTGCTTCTGGTTCTGTTTTGTCCCGAGTTTGTTGTTTTTTTAACAAAGTCTCAATCGTTCGACTTTACCAATGCAGACTCTGGAGCCAAATGCTGAGGTGAAAGCCTGCTAGCTCAGAGAGGCAGAGAGACCACCCAGCTGACCTTCTCAGTCAATGTCTTACCAGGATTTCCCCTCAAAAAAAAAACCTCAAACTGATTGTCCCCACTCCCTTCTACTTCCTGTGCATCTCTCTATCTGTCCTCCTGACTCCCTCTTAATCTCTCTGGTATCCTATGTTCACTTCCTGTCAGCTGGTTGCTCACTCCACCTCTTGACATATGGTTGATTTTATTTAATCCTGTTTACAATATTCGAGCGGAAAGCTCTTGGATTAAAGGTGTGTGCCAAGGCAGAGCCACACCACAACTAAAGACCGTGTTTTCCTTAAGTAACACAATCTTGGGATTCACAGTGTGAGCGAATACCCTGCAACATAAGCTTCAACACATTGTTGTTTGAAGAGACATCTACTGACTGTCCTGGTCCAAGGGTGGCCTTCAAGGAGCTGGTGGTAGTCAAAGTGCTTCTGTGGCATGATGGTGACCACGACCATCAGGGGCACCCCCACCCCGTGTGTGGAAGAAGGAAGCAAGCTGGGGCTGGGCCTGACAGCTGGAGTCTATCACCCTTCCACCTGCCATGCACACCCCAGTCTCCACACAGACCCAAGCTTTCCTGACCTGTCTATCCCACCCCTCCCCTAACTAGTTTTCCTCCTCATTTCCAGGGCCTGGATGGAGCCAAGGGAGAAAAGGGTGCATCGGTGAGAGAGGCCCTCACGGCCTGCCTGTGAGTGTCATGAACTTTGTTTATCCCAGAGGTGTTGCATCTTATGCCCACCATGCCTGCTAACCCTCTTCTTTTCCACCCAGGGACCAGTTGGCCCACCAGGCCTTATTGGGTTGCCAGGAACCAAAGGAGAAAAGGTACCCACCTTGCCTTAAAGTCCCCTGCCCACAGCAACCACAGACCCACCCATGTCACTCAGCTTTTGGGGCTCATCCCCTGCAACCTGCTGAGTCCCTACACCTCACTGGATTAATTACTGTACCTCTGTGACTAATTACTGTACCATCCTGCCCTGCCCCCTTGTCTGTTACAAGCCACTAGGCTGAACTCCCCAGCATTTGAGTGTCTAACACCCCATCTCTACCCGCTCATGCCCTCTGTGTCTCTCCTTAGGGCAGACCTGGAGAGCCAGGACTCGATGTAAGTTTTGTGTGATTCACTGTGAATGCCTGGGCCTTCCTGTGTGTGTCTTCTGCTCTCGTTCTGTTGCCCATGAATATAACAACCTAGTTAGCTCAAGCGTGGCCCATCCCAGAGGCTGCTGCTGGCTGGTTCCCTTGTGTCTTCAGTGCAGAGTCCAGTGACATTCCCTAGAGTACTCTGGGGATGGATAAAAGGCTGACAACAAAGGGACAGTAGAACACTGATGAATTTGACGTATGAGTAGAGAAAGGATGGATGAACTAATGGATTGGCAGATGGTAGAGGATGGACAGAGAGACAGACTTATGGCAGACAATGGATGATGGCTGAAAGAAATGAACAGATGGTGACTGACGGGAGAGAAGGATGAAGAGATGGTGGCAAATGAATGATTGGATGGATGGTGGTAATGGATGGATGGATTGGATGGTGGATGGATGGATGGATGGGGATGGATGGGTGGTGGATGGATGAGAAGATTGGATGTAAGGATGGATGGATGGATGGATGGGTGGTTGATGGATGGAGAGATGGATGGATGGATGGGTGGTGGATGGATGGGTAGATGGATGGTGAGGTGGGTGGATGGGATGGATGAAGGATGGATGATGGATGGATGGATGGATGATGGATGGATGGATGGATAAGTGGGTGGATAGATGAATGGTGGGGTGGTGTGGATGGATGGATGATGATACACTGTAAAAGGGAGGGGAGGTGAGATGAGCAGTAAATGAGGCATGCTGCAATGTATCGGTGACAGATGATGAAGACCATGTTAGGGTGGTACAGTATGACAGTGAGACAATCAGGAGCATCAGCTTGATGTTGATCACATCAAGGCCTCCTTTGGTAACACAACATAAACAAAAACATAGTTCGATCTTGTTTAAAATGATTTGCAACTGAAAAGTCTAGGATTGACCATATGTACCTGGGCACAGCAGTTTCAACACCATCCAGTCCTTCCCTCTCTGGTCTTTGTCTTCCCATTATGAGAATCACCAGAGATCTAGCCCAGCCAGCCCCTCCAGACAGTAAGAAGATTTGGCTCTCTTTAGTCAACCCTGACCTATCGTGGGGTTATGAGCGTGCAGCTTCCCCCTAACTAGGCTCATCCCCTGCCGCCTGGAGGTAGAGGTCATGAGAAGGGATGGAGGAGTCTTAAGAGGTCCTGAGGCAGGAAAGGAGACTGGGACTGATGCAGGGCTGCTAGGCTTCTAGGGTGTGCCCTAGACTGTTAAGAAGAGAGTGCTGTTGCCATGGGGAACAATCATGGGCCAGGAAGAGAAGGACCAGCCAGGCTCCTGACTTGGAAGGTCACCGTCTACTGATGTGACAGAGCTGGAGAGTAACCCTGCTGAACTCCATTCAGGTTCTGGACCCAGGGAAGCTAATGGGATAAAGCTCTTGCGGCTGTGGGGTGGCCTCATCTGCTTCCTAAAAGGCCTGGAACTCAGTGTGGCATCTAAAAGCTCTGCCATTTCTCTGTCTAGCCAGCCCCAGCCCTCTTCCATCCAGCTGGATGGTGACCTTGCTCAAAAGCTTCCTGTGGTACCCACCCTTTGTCGGAGCAGCCTATCTATCCCCTAGTGCCCTGCCACGTCTGACTCATACGCCTGTGTCTGGGCAAGATTCACATCTGCACTCCATTGCCTGCCCCAGGAGACATAAGGGAGGAAACACACAAGACCCTTGTCTGTCCCAGCATCCAGCCTAGAGCCTGGAGCCCACTTAGATGCTTTGACATTAGATTAAGAGATGAATATAAGCGGCGTTGGGGCCAAGCTTTAATCCAGCACTGGGAGCAGAGGCAGGCGGATTTCTAGTTTGAGGCCAGCTGGCTTCAGAGTGGTTCCAGACGTCCGGGCTACACGAGAACCTGTTCGAAATCAAAAAAAAAAAACGAGAGAGATGAATATAGGGACTGAGCCAAGAACAAAGAGCACAAATGACCTTCTCCAGTCATTGAAGATGGCCACATGACTTCTTGGCTTTCTCTGTCCAGCCACGCCGGCCGGACCAGCTGTGTGGCAGAAAAAAAAACCCCTCCAGTAGCCCTGCTCCCTCAGGTTTCCAGCAGGAGCAGAGTGAGGGCGCCACTGGTACCCAGCAGGCACTAAGCTAACCAAGCTTGGCAGTTTGTGTCAGTTGTGTGGGGACAAAGGCGTATGGGTGAGAGAGGAGCAGAGGCATCAGATCACAGAGAAGTGGGCTCAGCTCTCACTTAAGACTTAACCTCTCATCCATCTGTCAGGGTTTCCCGGGACCCAGGGGAGAGAAGGGCGACCGAAGTGAACGTGGAGAGAAGGTGAGGGGGAGGGGAGGGGGGAGATGGGGCAAGCAGGTGGGGAGGTAGAGGCTGGGCCTAAAGCTGCAGGTTCTGGTTGCTGTCAGATCTTGAGGCATCTCACTGAGAGGTAGTGGAAGGGTCCCAAGCCCAGCAACCAGAACTTTCTTATCTACCATCTCCTTCTTATACAGGGGGAGCGAGGAGTTCCTGGCCGGAAAGGAGTGAAGGGCCAGAAGGGAGAGCCAGGCCCACCAGGCCTTGACCAGCCATGCCCTGTGGTAGGTGTCTCAGCAGGATGGAGCTCTGACCAGCCACAGGTGCCATAGCCAGCATCACAGCTCCTTATGCTGTGGTCCTGATGCTCCTATCAGCATGGCTAAAAGATGCAGCCATCTGTGGTGATGGAGGCCTGGCCAGTAAGCGTTTACTGCCCCTGGTAACTACTGTCTTCTCTCTACTCAGCCTCAAAGCAGAGATGGGCCAACCTTGGGTAGGGATGGAGAGGATCTAGGAAGGACATAACTGGGTTTTCCCAGCATCATCAGTAATTTGAGGGTGCCCTGGGAGGGGGCTGGGGCTGCCTAGTAGACAGGCAGATTTGATGGGAACAAAGTCAGTGAGTGTCAGACACCCCTCCCCCACCCTGACCATAGCTGCCTAGCATCTCTCTGGGGTCTGGCTTCCTCTGGACTGTGAAATGGGACTTCCTCAGTCATTGGGAAAATCAGACCACCCTGCCCTCCCTAGATCTCTCATTGCCTTTCCATACCTTTTCCTTCAGTATCTTCTCTTCCACTGATAGCCTAGCCTCTTCCCCAGTCTCCTCCATAAACACACAGCTCCTTCTTTTACTGCTCCTCACTTACCTGTTCACTTCCTGCTGGCTATAGCTCTTGAAAACCCACCAAGCCTGGTAGGGAAACTCCCACAGTTCAGTTCCTGTTTTCTAGAAAGCTGAAGGGTTTACATATCAGGGTCTATAAGTGGTGTTCAGAAAGGACAGGCAAATGAAAGAGCTGGGTCTCCACACTAAATCATCCAGATGCTCACTCACTGGGCTTTGAGAAGCAGGTAGACTGACCCAGTCAAGGACCTCTACTCTGTCTCCTGGCCACCAGTGAGTTCCATCAATCCTTTGTACCTTCCTCTTTTCCTTTCAGGTGGGTCTGGGATATTAATTCAAGGGGGAAAAAAGAAGTTTGTAATCCCAGCACTCAGGAGCTTGAGGCAGGAGGATGGAAACTTTGAGGCCTCTGCTGCATAGAGACTCTGTCTTGAGCACAGGCAGCCAGGACTAAAGACATGGCTCAAGCAGTAAAGCGCTTGCCTTGCATGTATGAAAACCTTGAGTTCATATTCCCAGAATCCACATGAAAGTTAGGCACAGTGCTGGGTGTGGTGGAGATAGTCAAATCTCTGGAGCCTGCTGGCCAGCTAGCCTAGCCTATATACCAAAGTTTGAGAGATAGACAGACAGACAGACAGACAGACAAAGACATACATAGAAAGACAGCTGAGAGGGTGAAGAAGCCCGGTCCTGCTTCCACAGAGCCTGGACCCCAACTTCCTACAAGTGAGTAAGGCTTTGTCTTTAATACAGGAGCATCCCCGGTGTGAAGGCAGACAAGGGGCACCAGGCTCCCCGGGCCTTGTGAAGGGCATCCGGCCCTGCCCTGTGGTACGCAGTCTGGCTGCTGTGTGCTGTGTGTGCAATGCTGGACCTTTTGGGGTGCTTTGGGCTGCTGGTTCTGCCCCCTCTCTTCCTCATTTCTGCCTTCTGGTGCATTCTAACCGTCTTCTCCTCTCCCCATCTCTGGTCCCCAAACTGTGCCCCAGCATGTATTTGGAAGGGACTCAGGGAGTGTGTCCCATGCATTTCCCTATACCTGTGTTTTGGAACAGAGTGGAGTATTTATGCCTCAGGGTCCCCCACACACTTTACATTTTGCTTGTTCGCCTCCAGCTCTCCAACCCTCCAGGCCTCCCGAGGAAATCCACCCCCTGCTTATGTCCAATGGTTGGGTGGACGTGTTGGGGTCTCCAGAAGACCCATCTCTAATGTTCCCTGATAACATTGTCTTACTCCCAGATCTGATCCAAGTAGACAGGAATGACTGAAGAGATGCCACTCTATCAGAGGCATTTCTGCCTAAAGCCTGAAAACCTCAGGGTCCCCTGGATGTCATTCCTGGGAGGCAGGAAGTCTTGCCACCCCTTCACAGGACCAGGCCCTTTTCTGGCTAGCAAGTGCCTGGCACAGTGCCCATTATATCAGGGCATCCTGTTTCTGCCCACTATTCAAGTATCCCCACAAAACACCATGAGAGGACAGGACAAGTGCAATGAGGGGACACTATGTCCTCAGATGACAAAGGAGACACCTGGCCCTGCCTCAGCGGAGTCCAATGGCTTCAAGTAACAACTACTTGTCTGCATCTCCCTAAAGTTTCAGGAAGGCATGGGGAGGTGGGGGAGGTTTTGAGAGGCCATCAGCCTCTCGCTCCTGTCACTTAAATCTTCTTATCTTCCAGGGCCCCGACGGGTTGCCTGTGCCTGGTTGCTGGCATAAGGTACAGGAAAGGGTCTTGAGAGTGGGCCTGGAGGAGTTGGGTTGGGAAAGTTAGAGGGACAGAGAAGACCCATGGGGGAACCAGGCACCATCACGAAGAGGTGTGAGTCTCTGCATAGCTGTCTCACACAGTGACTGAATAGTCATGTTTCCCAAAGATGTTTGTGACTTTGTGGTCACATGGCCAAGGCTTGGAGCTTGGTCCTGGTTGATGTGTGTCATCTGCCTCTCTGGCCATCTGGATCATGGTTGACATTTGGCTCTACCAGTTCAAAACCATCCAGGGATTTTGTGAGACTTATTTTAGCTGCCCACTGAAAGGGTCCTGGTAAGAAAAGGAGGGCTATGCTTGTTCCTGAACACGTCAGCAGGGTAGAAGTAGCTAGTGGGGACCCCAGGATCTCTCCAGTCTCCTCATCACCTTCCATCTCTCCTTCCTTTTCCAGTGATCCTCAGACATAGCTCCCAACCTGTACAGATCCGTTTGGATGCTTTTTAACTCGTGTAAAAACAAAACAGTAATATATTGAACTTCTTTATGGGATGCGCCAACTGTGGCCTTGTAAGATTTGCAAGTGTGCCAACCAGCCCCTGGACAATCTGCACAGGAAGCCTGCAGGAACGCAAACAGGCTGCTCTGGGGAAACTTGTGTTCGAAGGCCCCCGGCAGGGCCTGGCTTTCCCAGGGAAGACGACGAAGGTGAGCCTGGCTCAGGTGAGGCTGGACAGACTCCAGGTTGGGCTTACAATCACCTGATTAGCAGAGACTTACAACAACTGTTCCCTGAAACCGCACTGTCCCAACTTCTCACTGCCCCACAACACCCCCTTGAACAACTGCTGTACCCTCTTGCCTCTGGACTGTGCCGTAGGCAGCTGCACTGGGACCCTATGTTCAATACGGCAGGCAGATTCCTAGAATCCAGCACTTGGGGAGAAGGCAATGGAAAGAACCCTAAGAGGGCCTTGCTCCATCCAAGTTCAGTAGGCTTCCAGAAGCCACCCTGACACAGGGGCTTGTATCCTTGGACCTTGGAAAATGGGCGACTCTGTGGATACCTCCGTGTGCAGCTAGCTGCAGGCAGCCCAGTGACCCCTGACTGTAAGGTGAAGAGACCCATACCCGCTAGTTGCTACTTCCAGTCTCCTTACTGTGCTACCCAGAACAGAAACAGGAAGGAGCTTCGTTAGCCCCAAGGAGACAGGCCTTCTGTTCAGAACTTGTGTCTTAGTGGCCCCAAGTCTCCCATCTAGACCTCTGGTCAGCCTGACAGAAACAGGCCTCCTAGTAAATAGTACAGACACCATGAGTCTGAAGGCTGGTCCCCCAACAAGCCTGAGCAAAACACCTGTGACTGAAACCCCTGCCCTCTGTGGAGGGACTTGAACACTTCTATCAAAGGTTCTCTAGCTCCTGTTTCATCCACGGCTCCACATCCCTCCTCGTGTAAAGGCGCCATGAGTAATAAACCACAAATGTGTGTCCGGTGTGCCTGTCCCTACAGACTTCCTGGTCACTTCTGAGTTTCATTCCAATGGTTCCTGGCTGAAGAGGCAAAGGGACTCTCCCTGGGGTTCAGAGTAGGAGATAGGAGGATACAAGTTCAAGACCTGGACTCACATGTCAGCAGAATTCTGGGACCAGTCACAGCCTGTCACTGAGCCTCTGTATTCCCTTCTATTATGCTCAGCAAGGACACCCCAAATTTGTTGCCTCAAAATGTCCATTCTCTCAGTTCTAAGGATTCAGTGGTTCATCTGAACAGATCTCACGTGGACTCTCCCTCATCTGTCTGTCAGCTAGGATTCCAGTGATCATGACACCTACCTACCTGTGACTTTTCTGCATGGCCTGGGCTTCCTCACAGCATGGCAGCAGGATTCCTAGAAAGCTATGTCACTTCATATGACCAAGCCTTCAAAGTCACATGCTGCCACTTCCTGCCAGAGCCAGAGGTTCACCCCAGTTGAAGTAGAAGGCAGACCCACCTCAATGAGGAAAATGTCATGTCACGTTTAAATGAGAAAATATGGAGAATAGGTTTCGTTGTAGCCTTCAAAAATAAATAAAAATCAACCGGCTCTCTTGTAGCCCAGGCTAACATTGAACTCACTATGTATGTAGTTCAGGATGACCTTAAAGTTCTGACCCTCCAGTCTCTACTCCCAAATACTGGAATTACAGTTGTGCACCACTGTGCCTGACTTATACAGTTCGAATCTAAGGCTTTATGCCTGTTAGGCAAGCACTTAACCAAAAAAGCTACAATCTTAGCCTTTGTTACAGCATCTTAAGTAATGCCTCCTGCCACTCATCTGTAGCATGAAACAGAAATGTTCAACATTCAGATGTGGTTCAGTAAGATTCAGCTCTGTGGGATATACACAGAGAGCCCAGGACAGGTCAGACACCCCAAAGTACCTGTGGCCGTCTGTCCTTGCTCTGTCTGCTTCAAGACGGAGTAATAACCTCAGTCCCGCAGAGTGGGCCCATGTCTCCCTCTAACTTGTCCTTACAGCAACCTGAAGAAAGATGCCCAACAAATGTGCCTATTTTCATAGATGACAAAATCAAGCTCTTTCTCTGTGTGTAGACAAAAACAGGAGTGACAATAACAGTGTCTCTGTCCCCCTTCCTCCAAGGGCAGAGATCCAAGGAGGACCACACTCCCCAGACTGTACACATACATTCTTTGCTAAGCAGAGGCTCACCCACACACAGGTGATGTCAAGTCCCTACCTCTGTCCCCTGAGGAGTTGGGCAATAAACAGCAGACCAGTTCTCTGCCACACTGGATCAACTAGGAAACCAGAAATAAAGGGAGGGGGGGAAGCAGATGTAGTGGACCAAGATGACTAAAGTAGCTCACTGGTGTCAGTGCCTGCATTGGAGACGCAGCATAGCCTCCCAAGTCCACCATATTCCACAGTTGGCAAAGCACTCCTCCTTCATCCCAAGAACAACATCATTTGATCCCCTTATCAGTCCTTCGAAGAAAGGGTCTGCAGGGGTAGGTGTCACTGCGTCCATTTTACATGTAGGAAGTCAGAGGCTTGCAGTGGGTAGTCATCTGTTCAGGGATACACAGAAGGCTAGAGTGAAAGGCTAGACCTCCATGCTTTTGGAGGGCCCCTAATTTTTCTTCAGAATTGTTTGGCAATGCATGGAACCTGCTGGGCAGACCCCTGACACTGGGTGGAGAGCAAGTAGAGCTTTCTAGAGGATGAAGCTGCAAGTTCTCCCTTTCACCTCTCAAGATGGCTGCTGTGGGCTATCCTTGGCCCGTTACTGCCCCAGTGTGGACTCATACCTTACCCTTGCAAATGAACATGCAGAGCCATTAAGTGTACTATGCCAGCAGTGAGGACAGAGAGAATGAGTTGTTCAAGGTCCCAAGTGAGGCGTTAGGAAGTGCACTGCCTCGCCAATGAGCCTCAAGGACTGAGAGGCCTTGGTTCTCCCTACCAAGAAGGACAGTTCTCTGTAAGTCATATAATTCTGGGAGGAGTCTGTTATTGAGTCCTTGACTATTCCATGTTCCGTAGCCACTAAAGAAACCACCAGGATGACTGTCCCCGTGGACAGATGGCTCTGAGGCTTGAGAGAAGCGACCTTACTAGATTTCCTGCCCTTAAAGGAGGTTTTAAGTTATCACAGGATTGGGGGAGACTCCTGGCATTCAGCGGACAGTCAAGGTTAGCATACACCTGAAATCCAGGACACTGGACACATCCAGTGGTGAAGCTGTTCACTGCGAAGGCCAGCTGAGAAAACCTTGCTCTCGACTCAAGGGTTGGGCGTGGGGTATGTTTGCTTGCTTGTTGAGAAAGGGTCCCAATACACAGCCTAGGTTGGTCCCAAAGTTGCAACAAAGTTTGCAACAAAGTTGCAAAGTCTGCCTCAGCTTCTCAAGTGCTGGGATTACAGGCTTTTACCACCGTGTCCCCCACTACATCCAAGTCTTACTCAGTCCCTTCTTCCTCTCAGCCTGTGCCCTCTAGGCTTCCAGTGTTGCCTTAAAAGACAGATACCAGAATATGGAGAGAGGATGTTTAGCATGGGGCCAAGGGCAGGAAGGACAGGCCTTTTCTGAGCAAGAAGATGGACTCTTAGGTGGGTTTATGGTTAAAAACATGAAACTCCATTCAATTTGGGAAGATGGAAGGGCTCTGTGGCTGGGTGTTGGTGACAGAATGCAACATTGAGAATGTACTAATGCCACTGAATTGTACCCTTCAAAATGGCTTGTTTTTTATGTATATTTTACCACAATAAAAACAAACGAAGAAAACCCACAAGACTATAAGGCTGTTCTTTAATATGTGCTGTACATTTTGCAGTCTTCTAGGAAGAGGAGAAATAAGCTACTGGAGGAGACTGCCCCAGCCTGCTGAGGGGCATTCCCAAGCCTTTGTTCCAGGGTTCATCAAAGCAGTCATTCCCAGTGCTCAACGCCGAAGGGAGTATCTCTGCTCTCCCACCTCCGGGACCACAGAGGTCTCTTGTCATTCAGTGTGCTAGGAGTCCAGGAGACCTTGTTTTAGTTCAGCCTCTGCAGCGGGCCTATTGTGTGCCTCGGAGCAAAGCCCTTTTCTTTTCTGGGCCTGTTTCCTGCACAGTAGTTAAAGAAGGGCTCAGAAGTTTCCCAACTCTCTTATCTGCCCACTGCAAAATTCTCTTCGTGTAGCGACATGACAAGTTTACCCTGTCTGGCCCCAGAAATGGCACCTAGCTCTCCTGCGCCATGCTGGGAAAGCCTTTGTCCTTCCAGGGTGCCAGTAATTCACCCTCACAGGGCGTCACGTTTTAATTGCAGAGGGCAACCTGCTCGGGCGTGCCCAGCAGCAATTTAGAGTCCCGCTCCACTCGGCGGTCGGGGGACACATTACTGGGAGGGAAACCTCGGGAGTGGGAGAGAAAGGCGACGTACGACCCTGGATCAGCGCAGAGTATCCGCCCGCCCGTGATGACGCGAATCACAAGAGGTCGTGCTTGCAAATTGCTTGAACGCCAGAGAAGGGAGCTCCTGGGGGCGGGACCAGCACTGAAGCCCCACCCAGAGCTGACGTATGGGCGAGGGCGGGGCTAAGCGCTCAGCGTCTGGGTACTGACTGACCGCTCGGCGCCATGGCCGCGGACACGCGCGCCAAGGCCGTCACTCTGGACCTGAGACGTCGGCTGCTCAGGTACCGGGGTGTGGGCTCGGAAGGCGCATATAGCGCCCGCCCCGAGTCCCTGACTTCCCCGCCTCTCTCAGCCTACTAGAAGCGACCATAAACCACCCGGTGACTCCAGGGCGTCCCCTGCCCCGAGGAGCGAGCTTTGCCCCTGGCAGCCACCTGCATAAAGAACCGGGCCTGACCTGGGGTGGGCAGTCGTGTCACAGGCAGGGTTAGAGGAAGTCTACTCTTGGCCTGTGAGGGGTACCCTCGGTGCCACGTGGAGAGGAGCTTATGGTTGAAGCTTAGGAATGGAGCTAGCCACCACTCCCAGGGACAGCAGGGACACTGGAATGGCAAGAAATGTTCAGGGTTGAGATGCAGCTCCTAACAAGAGGCTTTTCCAAAGCCTTTTTCACCAGGACCCGAGAAGCTGATATGTGTGCAAGCAAAACTGAGAGGGCCACCAAGGCTTAAATAGTTGTTTCAGCAGCTTTCTGCCCCGTACTGGTACTGCTCTCAAGAATGGGGTGTGCAGGAAAGTTAGTTACACCTTGCCCTGCAAGCTTTTGTCCATTCCAGAATCAGGAAGGAGTGAAGGGGGCTTTAATGAGTAGAGTTCACCCTTCAGTCTTCAGAGAGGGCTGTCGATTCTTTGCCTGTCCCCACAGCTCTTCCTGCAGACTCTTTTATCCAGAGGATCCTGTTAAGATTATCCGAGGCCAAGGACAGTACCTGTACGATGAGCAGGGGCGAGAGTACCTGGACTGTATCAACAACGTGGCTCATGGTCAGTATGATGCCTCCTCATCCTTGGTGAGACAGGAGAGGAGTCTGAGGCCATAGATCTGACTTGACAGCCTAGTTGAACAGAACTGAATTGGATGCTCATGAGGGGACCCCAGTCTTTGTGAAGTAGCCTGAAAAGACTCTATACCATACCTGTGCTAAACCAGGCAGGAATGAGAGGTTCACATGCCAGGGTCCAAGTTGCACGTGGAACTCACAGCAAGCTGAGCATATAGTCCACCCATCCATGACCACAAATGTAGCATGACCATCTTGGCCCTGTGCAGGGTGATGACAACAGGCCTTCACCCCCTATTGACTACTGTAGGGGCGACAGGAAACTGAAGTATGAATTCAGCCAACTGGGGCCACCACAGCTAGAGGACAGGGAGGCTATGCATTAGAAGGCACATTGCAGGCAGATAAAGACTAAAACCCAGGACTCTCCCAGCACTCAGGGGACAGAGGCAGGTGGATCTCTTGAGTTAACGGCCAGCCTGGTCTACATAGCAACTTTCAGGGACAACTAGGGCTTCACAGAGAGATGCTGTGTCAGAGAAGAAGAGATTGCTTCATCCTGAGCCTTGTTAGTAGAGACTCTCTACCCGGTGTTCTGGATAATGTGTTAATTATTGCTAACTTGCTTTGACCACACTTGGCACATGGTGAGCTCTTACTCTGCTGCTCCCATGGCTGACCTCTGACCGTCCCCTCCAGCTGAGTCTCAAAAAACCTCTCTAAAACGTGTGTTTTCTAGATGGCGTTTCTACAGGGCCTCTTCTCCTTCGGCTGGGCTCTCAAGATCTTCCATTCCACAATCATCTCTGTGCTTCCCACCCCATCACTAACTCCCCTCTTTCTACCTTGCCTTCAGTAACTTCATCTCCCTGGACGGGTTGCAGATGGAGCTGAGGGGGGATCTGGTGGGGCTGGCTGAGTGAAGTCGGCCTACTATGGAGATGCCCCTCTTACAGTCGGGCACTGCCACCCTACTGTGGTCCAAGCTGCACATGAACAGAACCTGGTGCTCAACACCAACAGCAGATATCTGCACGACAACATCGTGGACTATGCCCAGAGGCTGTCAGAGACCCTGCCGGAGAAGCTTTCTGTGTTTTATTTCCTTAATTCTGGGTAAGTGAACAGCAGACAACATGCCATTGAGAAGTTGAAAGAAAAAACTCATCCATGTGGGTGCAGTATAGAGAAGCTGCCTGGGGGAATGAAGCCCATTTTAGGGCGAGCTCCTGAGCTTCTGGGTTGGAGACCCCGGAGCTTTTTCTGTTGGCTCCCATTTCTTCCTTTGTAGGCATGTGAGGCTTGCTGAATCCTTGTGGATTCAGCCCTCAGGTGGCTCAGCAAGCTTAGAGGGCATCAAGTGATTTTTCAGAGGAATGCAAAATTATGGAAGTGTCCTTTTTTGAAGCAAGAATACTAAATAATGAGGTCTTAGAAGCAGCTGGGACCTAACTTTACTGTGCCTCTATATAGATGCTAAGAGCTCCTGAAGAGGTAGCCATAGGAGATGGAAGGAAGGAAGAGTACTGTCACTCTGGGGAAAGTATTCTTGTCAAGGTTGGTTACCACCCTGGCACAGCCTGGGCAAAGGCCCTGTGGCATGAAGGGGCAAGGAATGTTGGCGAACCAAACAAGGAAGAGGAAAGAGTGGCAGCCGGAGGACCAGGGCTGTTGTCAAGTGGAGAAGCTGTTTTTATCTTCAGACCACTAGAGGCCAGGCAGTGTGGCAGACACTTTTAGAAGGAGGGGAGGCAGAGGAGTGCAGGTTAGAAGACAGAAGAGCCTAGACTGGAACCTCTTGTAAAGAACAGGGAACTGGGCACAGGAAAGGTGGTTCCTTCCATGTGGATTCCGGTGACTTTACCAAGTCCTGTAGCTTCTCTGCTCCCTTACCTGTTTCTCATCATTTTGACAGAGCTGTCATTCTCTGCACAGATGCTTTCTCCTCTTGCTTCCAGGCTCTAGTGTCTACCAGCTGCCAGCCCTCCTGCCCCTCCCCTGCTCTGTTGGGCAGGTCCCCAGGCCTGCTTCTCTTCTGCTCTGTGGGACAGGTCCCACTCCTGTTTTCCCCTCTGTGATCGCATCTGTGCTCATCTTCATGGGCACCAGGCACACACACACAGGCAAAATACTCATGTGTGCTCTCCCACACACATACACCATCCACATACTATCTTGCCTGTGTGTTCTTGGAACACACACACACACACACACACACACACACACACACACACACTCCTACCTAATCTGCCCCCGATCCCTTAGCTCCTCCCCATGGCTCTCAACCAGGCAGCCTCAGGGCTTCCTCACTCCCACCTCATCTCCTTTAGAAGCAGACTCCTAAAATGAGGGCAAAGTCATGTACTTTATCTGCTTCATCCTTTTTTTTTTTTGGCTTTGCATGCTGCTGCTGAGGACACAATCCAGGCTCCCCTCAGCCCCTGGAGCATGGCCCTGCATGTCTCCCCACTTTTCTGCCCCAGCTTCCTTGCCCTGGCTTCCTTCCCCTGGTTGCATACCAAACAGCAGAACAGAACCTGTGTGGTCTGTTCCAGAATCCTAGAATCTTCCTTGGGATTTAGGGCAAGTATTACCTGTTTGCAGATCTATCACTGGCCCCACTGTAATGACAGCTAGGGCAGCCATAACAAAGGGTTGCAGACTTGGGGTTTAAGGAATAGAAATGTATTTCTTAGGCCAGGAATGGTGGTATGTGCCTTTAATCCCAACACTTGAAAGGCAGAGTATCTCTGTAAGTTTGAGGCCAGCCTGGTCAGACAGTGAATTCCACGACAGCCCATGGCTATGTAGAGAGATTCTATCTCAAAAAGAAAAGAAAAATAAAGAAATGTATTTTCGAAAAGTTCTGAAAACTAAAGGTCCATAACCATGGTGTCAGAAGGGTCTGTGACCTGAGGCCTTGCTCCTTACCTAGTGCAGAACTGCCTTCCACCCAGCTCACAGGGTCTATGCAGATGCCCCTGTATCTCTGGGAATCCAGGTCATTTCTCATATATACATCAATCACATTGGGTTGAGACTTGCCCCAGGTGCCTCCTTTAAACTAACCTGTTTAAAGGGCTTCTCTCCAAGCAAAGCCACATACAGTTCATTCTGAGGTACTGAGTTAGGGCTTCAACATAGTAGTTTTAGGAGGACACAGCTTACCCCATCACACTGTTACCTACATGGAGCCTCATTTGGGTCTCCTTCACACCCTATGCCCAGTGTTGGCACTTATAGAAATGAGCTTATAGAAATCTTCACTGTTTGGCTGCACTATCAGGCTCTGGTGGTGGCTCACACCTTTAATTCCAGCACTTGGGAGGCAGAAGCAGGTGGATCTCTGAGTTCAAGCCCAGCCTAGGCTACAGAGTGAGTTCCAGGACATCCAGAGAGCTACACAGAGAAACCCTGTCTTGAAAACAAAATGAAGTAGATAGATGCATCCAAATGCAAGTGTCTAAAGGGCACCTTCTGTTTTCACCCTGGTCCTAATGCACAGAAGCCAGTGGATGTTTGCCAAGGGAATGGCACCCTGAGGGTGCTCTCGATGCTGGAAGGGTTCCTAATCCATGGGAAGTGCTTGAGTCTTCTGAGCCATGCCCATATCTTCTGTCACAGGTCAGAAGCCAACGACTTGGCCTTGAGACTAGCTCGACAGTACACAGGACACCAGGATGTGGTGGTATTAGAACAGTAAGTACAACTCACTGACCTGCTTCTCCAGAACCTGGGCTCCACAGGCCTGTTAGGAGTCAGTGAGGCTCTGACATTAGGCCTGTGAGAAGAGAAGGATGCAGGGACACTGGAAGCCAGTAAGAAATGAAAACCTGACTCCAATGACACCTCCCTGGAAGCCTTGTCTACAGATCACCCTTCTAAGAGAGTGAAATCAGCCCGTAGCACTTGGAGATTCAGCTGACTGAGCTAGAGACCAAAGGGCATTAGAAATGAGTTAAGATTTAAGATGTATTATAACCCTATGCCCCTACTTTACAGAGCAGAAAACTGAACCTAGAGAGGTTAGATGACTAGAATTGTTACATGCCAGTAAGTGGCCTTCAGGAAGCCATTCCAAGGCTGCACTCATTCTCAGCTCAAGGGCTTAGTACCTGAGCCAAAAAGATTGGCTTTCCATGTGTTTTGTATTAAAAAATGGTAGAAGTGGTTAGGGCTAAGCCAGGAACAAATGCCACCATTTACTGGGGCCTACGCCCATATCCTCCTTCTCCCATATCCTCCTTCTCCCATATCCTCCTTCTCCCATATCCTCCTTCTCCCATATCCTCCTTCTCCCTAGTGCTTATCATGGTCACCTGAGCTCCTTGATCGACATCAGTCCCTACAAGTTCCGGAATCTGGATGGCCAGAAGGAATGGGTCCATGTGGTATGCACACCCACCAGCAGCAACAGGTCAGTTTCCGCCCCAAGCCTGGATGACATGGCAGTCTCTCCCTACAGGCTCCTCTCCCAGACACCTACCGGGGTCCTTACGGGAGGACCACCCCAATCCAGCAGAGGCCTATGCCAGCGAAGTGAAACATGTCATCAGCAGTGCACAGGAGAAGGGCAGGAAGGTAACCACACCTTGGCCTGAGCAACTTAGTGAGACCCTATACAAAATAACTTGAAATTTTTTTAGTTATTTCAGTATTTTTTGTGTATGGGTGTTTTGCCTACATGTATGTCTGTGCACCACAGGGGCTAGAAGAGAATGTTGGATCCCCAGGGACTAGAGTTAGTTATACATGGTTGTGAGCCATCATGTGGGTGCTGGATATTGAATTCACGCTCTTTGAAAGAGCAACCAGTGCTCTTAACCACTGAGCCATCTCTCCAGCCCCAGAATTTTTTAAAAAGTCAAAAGAAAGGCAGGAAGCCTGGTGTGGGTAGCACCCACCTTAAATCCCAGCTCTCAGGAGGCAGAGGCAGATAGACAAGGAAGGTGAGACCTGAGGACTAGCTGTTCTCTCACTCTTGGGTTGCATGAGGATGTATTTTACTGGGGAAGCCTACAGACAGGGACTGGTGCTGCCTTTCCAAGGTAGTCTATGGGGATTCTGTGGAGACAGACTGTAGTGTATACCCTGGGAGACCAAGGCCTCTGCCTCCCCACAGTGCTAGCAACTGGGTTCTCTGAGGCAGTAACCAGTAAACATGGGAAAGGAGAAGTTAGCAGAACCAGCTGAGGGTCTTTAATGTTCCACAGACACTTCTAAAGAACCAGTTTCCCAAGATGGTCATAGTGGAGCATGCCTTTAATTCCAGCACTTGGGAGGCAGACTTAAGCAGCAGATCTCTAAATTCAAGGGCAGCCTGGTCTACAGAGTGAGTTCAATATAGCCAAGGCTATACACAAGGAAACTCTGTCTCGATAAAAACAAAAGATAAGGAAATATAAAAGCAATTTCCCATTCCATCAGCTGTCCAATGTGCCAGAGATGCCTCCAAAAAAGACCCAAGAGGAAACAAGGTGGGGAAATCATGCATGGGTAAAGGGTTTTAAGCTAAACAAATATGACATCCATGTGTGAATTGAAGCATCCTCCTGAGGGCAATATGAAAAACAGAAAAAGGTATCCCATAAGACAGCATCAGCAGTAGCCAGGGACTACTGCTTATGAGATGTGACAGCCATGAGACAATGGGTGTCAGCAAGACATGTGAAAGGAAGGTGTAGGTAAGGATAGAGCCACATTTTTGTTCTAGGGAGGGTGAAACTAATAGTTACCACATGGGGACAGGGGAGGAAAAGGTTTATAAGGTGGGGGAAGGGTGCATACGTGAATTTAGTTGACTGGAGCAAGTACAAGTACAAGGAGATAGAGGCATCAAGAGGGTGATTACACCCTTAGATATGGCATAGCACTTGAAGGAAGGGACATTGCCAGTATTAGCAAGGCATATTGAACTCTGTCTCATTCACAGATCGCAGCTTTCTTCGCTGAGTCTCTGCCCAGTGTGAGTGGACAGATCATTCCCCTGCTGGCTACTTTCCCAGGTGGCAGAGTGAGTAGATGGGCAGGCTCTGCCCAAGGGAGGGCAGGCTGTAATTGGGTTTCCTGAGGTCAATTCCAAATTCCAACTACAGCCTAGCCTGCCTGCCAGAAGTTTCTGAAACAAAAACCTTAAAGAAATAATGGCCCAGAGAAGGCCAACCATATGCCCAAGGTGAGGACTCAACTTCCCAGCTCTGGTCACCTCTCACCACAGCCCCGTTGACCATCTGTCATCCACAGGCACATACACAGAGCTGGAGGGCTCTTTGTGGCAGATGAGATCCAGGTTGGTTTTGGCCGAATAGGCAAGCACTTTTGGGCCTTCCAGCTGGAGGGAGAAGACTTTGTCCCCGACATTGTCACCATGGGCAAGTCCATCGGCAATGGTCACCCTGTTGCCTGCATGGCCACTACCCAAGCTGTGTCAAGGGCATTTGAAGCTACTGGTGTAGAATACTTCAATACGGTGAGTAAAGTTGCAGGCAGGGGCTCTGTTAATGAAGGCATCTAGGCTATTGCTATACCCAGCATACCATCCTCCAGGAAGCTGCAGTTAGGGCAAGTTTTTTTGTTTTGTATGTGAGAGAGACAAACACAAACACTCACTGTGTAGCCCTGACTAGCCTGGAACTATGTAGACTAGGCTGGCCTCAAACTCACAGAGATTCGCCTACCTATGCCTCTCATGTGCTACAATTAAAGGTGTTATGCTATTTCACCTGGTCCAGGTCAGATTTTCTTTTTAACACTGTAAAACATCTTTCAAAATTAATATTAATCCAAATGAGTCACAGATAAGGTTATATAAAACACATAAGATATAAGAATCCTTTCGTTCCAGCAGAAGCTGCCTTCCTGTGGCAGAAAGTTTAAGAACCTGAGTGAAGAGTGAAGTCTTGGTCAGTCTAGGAGATACAAGGTTCACACCATGTCATGGAGGAAAGATGGTTCCCTGACCCTGGAGCCGAAGCCAAGGGCTTTCTCTAACAGAAGCTGACACACACCCAGCTTAGTGACGCTAAGACAGCAGATGAAGGATGAGAATAGGAGCAGACCCTTGGCCAGAGCCTCCTTACATCACAGAAATAGAAACTATACAAAGGATGTGTTGCTTGGCTATCAGCATTACACAACCACTCTACCACTGAGCTACTCGGACTACCAAGGTTTCCTTCTCAGAGAGGTGAGGCCTGAAGTACCATGTGGAAGCTTTCCTGGCGGTCAGTATAGAGGAACAAATGAAATAGGAGATTCATCTGGACAAGAGCAGGAAAGGAGTCGGGGCAGTCATCATGACTTCCATAAAAGGCGGTTTGAATTTTTAAGGAAGTAAGCATTTGGCAAGATGTCAGACAGGCAATGAGGGTCACTGAGCAAGGGAAGTGTAGGCTCATCTGGTGCTTTCAGCAGACTTTACTCTGTGCCTAAGTGACAGACAGCCTCTGCCATGGGTGGCCTTAATGTCAGGGAAACACAATCCTAGACTCAGTTGTGAACTAAAGAATCTAGCTGAGTGGACATGGTATGTCATGGTCCGATATGAGAGCAGAAGGGACATTCCAGGCAGGAAGTGGACACCGGGTTTAGGGACTAGTAGAGGAGACAAAAGAAGTCAGGAGCAAAGTCTGTAGGTGAGCAGTAATTAGCCAGCTACAGAGAAAGGTTTGTTACCTGGGAGATGACCCACCCAACGGGGCCTGACCCTGCATAAGCTGAGTTCAGCCCTGTCTTTGTATAGTCCTCCTCTAGTTAGCTGGGCACTTGGTTAATTTTGTTAAGCTTTTTATACTCATTTGTATGAGTGCTTATGTGGCTACTCATGTGTAGAGATCAAGGGTCATTGGTTCCTTCTGGGGCTCTAACTCAGTCCACCAGGTTTGGCAACAGGTACTTTAACCTAATAAGCTACCTCACTGGCTCTATTTGTTTATTTAAACTCATGAGCTCTCACCTCAGATTAAGATTAGGCTCCTGACTCTACCTTGCATCTATCATGGTGTTTGTCCCTTGATGGGTAACTCTGAACCCAATGTTGTCTGTTCTAGTTGCTTTTTGGCTTTACTTGAACTCTCTCATAATGCATGTTAACTCTGGTGATTCTGTGGGTTAGTTTCCACCTGACATTATATTGTCACTCATTTCCCCTGCTTTATAACATGCACACTTGACTCATAGATATCAATGTGCTTTAAAGCTGTCTTTTACATCTTGTGAACACCACTACTGTAAGAATTCTTAGTAGTCTGTTCTCCATGTGCAGAAAAATCAGTTACAAATTAACCCAGAAGTACAACTGCTGGGCCAGAGGGTATGTCCATACTCAGTTCTAGAAAATAATGACATTTTCCCCCAAGTAGTTCACAGGTCAAAACAGATCACCAGTAGTGCATTGTTTGGTGTTTGTCAAGTCCTAGCTGGCCTGGTATTAACTACATAATCCATCTGACTTGATGGCAATCTTCCTGCCCCAGCTGAGCACCCGGATTACAGGAATGCACCTTCACACTTGGCTCCTCATCAACACAAATTCTTGTCAGCCAAGGGAGACAAAAAATAGTGATCCATGTGGTTTTGATACGCTGTTCCCCAAATTCAGATTTGTGAAGCATCTCTTGATTTTTAGTTTTAATAGATTTATTTTATGTACTTTCTTGTGTACCTGAAAGACAGTAACTTGCAGAAATCAGTAGTTCTCTTCTTCCATCAATGTGGGTTTCACAGGTGAAACTCTGAGCTTCAGGCTTGTAGACAAAGCTGAGCCTCTTCACAGTCCTCTTGCAATTACTGTCCACATGTTCCCTCTTCTGTGAAATGATGTTGTGTGTCTTTTTTCCATTCTTTAGTTGCTAGTGCTTGTGGAAATTTCTATGTATATGCATGTCTGTTTGTCTGTCTGTTTCTGTGTAGGAGAGGGAGATACCCATTTGAGCACACATATCTAGGCAAGGTTAGTGTCCTGCCAATAGTGTATGCTGTGAATATGTTTAGCCAGTTGGCGGCAATCTTCACTTCTTTTATATATTTGTGAGAAACCACATAAACATTATTAACTGTCAATCATCTCTTTTTGAGACACATCTGTTAGAACTTACTATGTAGACCAGGCTAGCTTCAAACTCAAGAGAGATCCTCCTGCTTCTTCCTCCCAAGCTCTGGGATTAAAGGCATGCACCACCATGCTACTTAGTACACTTGGCTTTTTACTTTAACTCCAGGGACCAAACTCACGTCATCAGGCTTGCATGACTCTTACTGAGCTCCCTGGCCATCGATTTTATATGAAACCAGGTATGATGGTGCGCACCTTTAATCCCAGCAGTCAGGAGGCAAAGGTAGGGCTGCTTGATTCTAGTAAAGTCCTACCTCAAAAAAAAGTAAAAAATACATTTCAGATGATCCAATTTGTCAAATTGGGGGGGGGGGGTGCTTATACTTTAAGGAATCACTGCTTAACCTCAAAGATAAAAAATCCTATAAAAAAGACAGCGATCTTACTATCCTGGGTGACAGGACTTACAATACAGTTGAATACCTACAGGGCAATGAACACCCTGTATGTTGGGAATGTTTATATTTATCTGTCTACAGTGATGTCTGTGGGCTAAAAGTGTAGCTCAGTGGTAAAGCACATGTTTAGCAGGTACAAGGCCTTAGTTTGATTCCAGAACCACAAAAGACATCTTAATAGATAAGGGCAGTGCTAGAGCCCAAATACTCTGCCACTAAGCTACATTCATTAGGTTGCATCTTGTTCTCCTCCTCCCTAACACACCACACACCACACACCACACACACACAAAATCAAAGAAACTCATGAAGGACAAGACAGTTCATAAAGCAGTTCGCTCTGCAAACATGAGGACCAAGAACCCATATAAAAAGCCAGGCTTGCCAGGCAGTGGTGGTGCACGCCTTTAATCCCAGCACTTGGGAGGCAGAGGCAGGCGTCTTTCTGAGTTCGAGGCCAGCCTGGTCTACAGAGTGAGTTCCAGGACAGCCCGAGCTACACAGAGAAACCATGTGTCAAAAAACCAAAAAAAAAAAAAAAAAAAAAAAAAAAAAAAAATCCGCATTCAAGGTTAGGTTGACCTTTCATCTCTGCACCCATATGAACATACGCATACACACTAACTTTTTGAAACAGGGTCTCACAACAGAACTGTTGGACCTGGACCTATGTAGACCCACCCCTGCCTCTTGAATGTTGCTGACACTAGGGCCTACTTCTTTCCCTTTTTTAAGACAGGGGTTTTCTGTGTAGCCTTGGCTGTCATTCTGGAACTTAATTTGTAGACCAGACTGACCTCAAAATCAGAAATCCAAAAGCCTCTCCTGAGTGTTGGTATTAAAGGCATGTGCCAACACTGCCTGGTAGGCAGAAACTTAATTGAGCCAAATCTCCAAAGTATTTCAGCTTATTTAGCTTAGCTTATCAAGATTTGTGTGGGGTTGCCGGGCGGTGGTGGCGCACGCCTTTAATCCCAGCACTTGGGAGGCAGAGGCAGGCGGATTTCTGAGTTCGAGGCCAGCCTGGTCTACAGAGTGAGTTCCAGGACAACCCGAGCTACAGAGAAACCCTGTCTCGAAAAACTAAAAAAAAAAAAAAAAAAAAAAAGATTTGTGTGGGGTGTGTCTTACCCATGTACCACTGGCATGCCTGGTGTACAGAGGCAAGGAGACAGGGCTAGACCAGTTCTCTCTAGGTATCTTACCTCTTCTACCTGGCCTGGTTTAAATACCCAGGAAGACAAGCAGAGAGTACCACGACCCCCAAGAGACCAGTTTAAGAAAGCCCTAACTGTGAAGGCTTTGAGGGCCTGTGGCCTTCCCAGATGTCTTCTTATGATAATCCCATGGAATCATGGTCTATTGGCAGAGCATGTGACATTGTTATCTCCTGGTTCAGTTTGGTGGCAACCCCGTATCCTGTGCTGTGGGGCTAGCAGTCCTTGATGTCTTGAAAACAGAACAGCTCCAGGCTCATGCCACTAATGTGGGCAGTTTCCTTATGGAGCATCTAAGACAGCAGAAAGCCAAGCATCCTATCATTGGAGATGTCAGGTAAGGTTCTGGGGGCAACAAGTGCACTAGTCAAAATAACTGCTACAAGCCAGGCAGTGGTGTCGTACGCCTTTAATCCCAGCACTTGGGAGGCAGAGGCAGGCGGATTTCTGAGTTCGAGGCCAGCCTGGTCTAGAGTGAGTTCCAGGACAGCCCGGGCTATACAGAGAAACTGTCTCAAAGAACAAAACAAACAAACAAACAAACAAAAAAAAAAAACCTTCTTCTACACCACTGTCCCACTTGCTTGCCATGGATAAAAAATGTCTACATCCATTCTCTAGAAGGAACTATGATTCTGAAGATCTCCAATCCACACACACCAAGACCACCCCCCCAGGGTAAACTGGGATGGCTAAGGTCAGGGCAGAAGGCAAGGACCGCGGCTATAAAGATGTTACCTCCTTCAGGGGTACTGGACTCTTCATTGGTGTGGATCTGATCAAAGATGAGACCCTGAGGACACCAGCAACTGAAGAGGCAGAATATTTGGTTTCCAGGTACTTTCTCTTGAAACTAAGTTGCTTTCCCAGAATGGGAAGCATTATGGCCTAGAGCCATGAGCCTCCAGCCAACCTCAAACACTTACCCCTTCTACTCAATCTACTCCAACCATGAAACCTCCTAGAGTTTACTCACTTTGTAAAATGTGTTCATTTACCTACTCAGTAGTAACTGGCACCAGCCAGCTAGCTTATCCACTCCAGTAAGGATCAAAGATTGTAAATTGTGAGGTAGTTTAGAAGTCAGGGCAAGGGCTAGTACTCCAATTACAGTTACCCTAAGCAGGACTGGGTATTGTCCTGGGTTTGGCCTTTTTCTCTAGGACAAAAACCGGGAATTCAAAAGGAATATAATCATTTCATACTCCTGGGTCACCAGTACCTGGACTACGCAGTGATAATGTGGAGCTAGGTAGGCACAGTGATAGCGTGGCCTGGACTATAATCAGAGCAATTAAAGAAAATAAAAAAACTGTTATGAAAGCGAGGTGGTAGCAGTAGCACACACCTTTAATCCCAGCACTTAGGAGGCAGCAGCAATCAGTCTCAGAGTTCAAGGCCAGCCTGGTCTATAGATCAAGTTCCATGATAACCAGAGCCACATAGACAGTGGTAGGCTCAACAAATTAACAGTGTACCTTGGGTGAGGAGCAGTTAACTGGCCAGAGGTAAGGTGGGGACCTGGTCAAGGTCAGCTTCAGATAGTTATAGGACAGACAAGGCCTGTCTCTAAGTATCTTGTTCTTGCAGGCTAAAGGAAAACTACATTTTACTGAGCACTGATGGCCCTGGGAGGAATATCCTCAAGTTCAAGCCTCCAATGTGCTTCAGCCTTGACAATGCACAACATGTGGTAGCAAAGCTGGATGACATCCTAACAGGTAAGCCTGAAAGAATCCCATCTAGCAGATATCCATTACATCAGAAAGCTCAAACAGCATGGCCTTTGTAATCATTACCTACTTGCACTGACTAGACATGGGCATCCCCACCTATGAGCCCAACATTTGGTAGGTGGAATAGGGGGAGAGCACATGTTCAAGATAAGATGGCTTTGTGTTCAGCCCAGCAGCAATGGCATACATCCTCAATCCGTTTGGTCTATAAAGTTCCAAGATAGCCAAGGCTGTCAAACAAAGAAACCCTGTCTCAAAAACCAAAAGAAACTGTTAGTGACAGGAGATTCATTTTATCTTCAAGATAGGGGCACTCTCACATGCGTGAGTGGCTAAAATGGTCTTTAAATCACTCAAGGTCAAGAGCAGCCCAAGGTCTCCCTCTTTTTATTTAAGAAAACTACTGAACTAAAAATGACTATACACCAAAGTAGTTATACAAAGCTCAGATCCCAACAGAGAAAAAAACAGCTAGCAAGGAACCTTTCCTATTCCTGCTTATTAGCCCAATCCCTAGTGGATGTTTGGAATTGATACAGCTCTTAGAGGGTTCTATGTGTACAGAACATGAGTGAGTGGTGACTTGCTTCTGGGCTTACAAATGGGACCATCTGTGTTAGGGAAATGATGGGACATAAGCCCAATCTCTAAAAACTGAGGGCAGACAATGGAGAACCATGTAGGGCAGATCTGTCATCGTTTTTCCAGACATGGAAGAAAAAGTAAGAAGCTGTGAAACACTGAGGATCAGACGCCTTCCAGGTAAGCCGGACTCAGCCCCACCAGCAGACCCCAACATTTCAACCTGCATTTGTTAGACTGAAACTAAGGATGAGGAACACACAGCGTGGCAAGATGGTCTCCAGCTATGGAGACAATGGGCACAAAAGGGTAGCTGAAAAGATTAGGTGGGAAAACAGCTAAAGACCTCTGCTACAGGAGACGCTAGTCTCAGAGCACCTGGTCATCAACAGTGGAGGTCTCACAGAGCATCCCACACTCCCAGGCTTGGGGTTTTGTTTTTAATTTTTATTTCAAAAGCTTGGATAGCTTCAATATCCAGGTCGTGGCAAAATCAGGACACGTGTAAAATACCTTACAATACATTAGATTCCCAAAAGGTACCAAAAAGTACAGTAAAATTAACACTTCCATTACTGGAAATGTATGACACAAATAATATAAAATTAAAAGGTGAAAAAGGTGACACTGGTTTCCTAAGATACAGTTTACTCTTTACAACCAGGGTCCACAGGTCCAGGCTGCAGAGCAGCAGCAGGAAGCAGACCCTCCAATCTAGAACAGGGTAACCTGGTAATAAAATCGGACCCCTAATGCCGCTCTGGCCTCTGAGACGCCACACGCTGCCTACAACAACTAGAGCTCTGGAATAGTTAACAGGACAGTGATTTCCGGGGGAAATTTTAAATAAGATGCACATGGGACAGGCCATAAAAGTTTGCCAAGTTAAATTTGGTACATAATTGTGTTCACTCCGCGTCCAAACAAAGCGTGTGCGGTCGTCACTCGGCCGCTCCTGCTGCCTCTCAGTATGGCTTGTAGTTATTCTGATGACCACCACGTCGCTGGCTCTTCCCGTAATTTGTACTACCCTGACCTAGGAATAAGAACAACGTTGTGGCTACTACTTAACTGTACATTTACCCAGTGCCAGGCGCTTGCCACACATCCTCAGAATTTAACACTGCACAGCCACACCAGCTTCTCACACCTTACTGAGAAGGCTAAGCTAGAGCTCCATTCAGTAGCTCCAGTGCCTGTGCCAGGCCTGTCTGACTCCAAAGCCCCTGCTGCCAGTGGCCCCTGCACTACCTGACCTGCCTCCCCTAGGAGGAAGTAGATAGGGCCTCCCTCTCCTACTTACTGTAGTCGTAGCCGGGGCCGTAGCCGTAATAGCCATAGGGCGAGTAGTCGTAGCCGCCATAGCCCGGCCCGTAGCCCTGCTGGTAGCCGTAGCCCTGGTTCCAGTAGTTGCCGTAGCCCTGATTCCAACTCTGACTCTGACCTGTGGGGGGGAGCAGGGCACAGGGGCCCATGGACCATTTAGCACACGCAGGAGCTAGGATGGAGGAAATCCTGCCCTTTGGGTGGCGGGGTTATTACTATGGCAACTCAGAAGCCAAGAGGCTACTGTTCTGGTACAGAGGGCCCTAGGCCCAGCCTTGTAATCCAGGAGGGCCAGGATGCCAGTTAACTTCACTTGAGAATACAGGAAGCTTACACTCAAATCACCCTCTGATCACCTCCACCCTCCCTTGGCAGCTTTGCCTTGAAAAGATGCAGTTCAGGCTTTGGAGTTAGAGGGGCCTGGGATGGAAGGAGCTGAGCTAAGCGCCTGGCACAGCTTTGCCTTTCTGCCCACAGGTATGTGTGTACCAAGACTCAGGACAGCCACAAAGCTAAGCATAACCTACTGTGTCCCCACCATTCTCCCAATGCAATGCAAATGTCCCATTGGCCTGGGGCCCCCAAGCTGCACCAGTGAGAAAGATAAGGCTCTTTCATTCCATGAAGCCAAGAGCCATAGCAGCACAAGCACACAGCCTCCACCCAGGAAAACCATTCCAATCCCACTTAACACCCAGCCCACCCACCCACCCACCCTTCACAGCACCAAAAGGCAATCCCCAAGACAGGCACAGAAAGCTCTTTGCAGGCAGGCAAAGTCTTCATCCAGCTCCCACTTACCTCCACCACTGCCTCGGTTCCCTCGATTGCGATTTCCTCTGCCCCCAGAGCCATACTGCTGTTGCTGATACACCTCTTTGGGCTGGGCAACCTTGATTTCACACTAAAAGTCAAGAGGATATTGGGTCAAGTCCTGTGGGACAAGCTCAGGGCTGGAATAGTGGGCAGGAGGCCACTAAAGTTTTTACTCTTCTTTTTACAGAAGACACTCGTCCTACTCAAATACCCGTAATAGGACAGCACAGTGACACCCATCTTACAGATACAACAAGTTTGTGAGGCTTCACTGAAGACTGCCTGCTACTTACTCTCTAAGCATTGGTCAGTTACTAAGATAGGCTTTATTTCTAAATCCAAACAAGACCCAGGGAGTCAAACTTTTTTATGCCTGAAAACTTCGAGGGTGTACATACTTCAAAGAATGGTATGTTTTAAAGACAGTCCTGACACACTCTCATTTTTAAAAAGAGTAAAAACTGAGCTGGACATAGCACATGTCTTTAATCTCATCTCACTGGGAGGTAGAAACAGGCAGACCTCTTCAAGTTGAGGGCAGCGGTATATGATGATCTCTCAAATGGGTGTGGGAAGATAAACTGTGTCTCCCTATCAAGCTATGCTTTCTATTTTATCTGAATTAAAGACACTGAATAATTTGAGTATTCTAAGGTTCATCAGCAGTTTTCACTACCATAGAAGCTCAAGGCTCTTCCTACTACTTCACATTAGGGCACACCAGTCATTGTTCACTAGAATAACTAAAAATGCCCCACCCAACTGCGTGCTTTACTTAATCCCTACCCAAGCTTTTTTAAACTCCCAATGAGAACGTGAAAGTTTTCTGGAGCCCCACCCTACTTCACCAGGCTGCCACTCCAGTTCTCCAATAAAGTACACTCAACCACAGCCAGCCACACCTTCAATCCTAATCAACTTGAAATCTATTACTCCACTAACATACCACTCCATTAACCATGACCCCAAATTTGCAGTTAACAGGATCCCAGGGAGCTCTTTTAATGTCTTTCCTGCAGTAGGACTGATTGCAGTAGGAAGCAGCAAAGCTTCCTCTGAAGCAAGAAAAACTTAGCAGTATAGATGGAAACCTAATTACTAAGTTCAAGAAAACTTCTATTAAGAGCATTTCAAGTCTCATAACCCCTAAGCGAAAACACTAAGTCACATAACCTCTAACACTAAATCAGAAACCAAAGAATCTAGTCAACAGCTCTATTCACAGAAACCAGGCGTCCTCTTTGCCTCCAATATACCTGGTTTTACTTTTTATTAATCATCTTTTTAAGTACAGTACAGTATACTGCACCTACAGAAGCCACGAAAGAGCATCAGATCCCTTGAAATGTGTGGTTATTTATAGGTTATAGGTGGTTGTGAACCACTGTGGGTGTTTGGAATGGTCCAGGATCCTCCTGAAGAGCCAGCCACTGAGCCAGCCGTTTCGGCCCAGCATTTCTTAAAGGCCAGACCATCTATTTTAATCAGCTTGTGTGCTGTAGAGAAACATTAGGTCTTACTGACCTAGAAGGATCTCACAGGTAGTCTAACCTCATCTGTACCTCCAAGAGCGAAGACAGTTTTGACACCTTACCTTGCTTCCACTGACAGTATGGAATTTTTTCTCCAGAACTTTCTTCACAGGGTCTTCCTCTTTAAATGTAATAAAAACAAAACCCCGTCTTTTGTTCAACTTGGGATCTATTGGAAGTTCAATGGCCTCAATCTGTAAAAACATACAAACTTCAGGTTTAATCCTGATATCCCAAAACAGATATGAATCTAAGAAAACAGAAAGGTGAGAACATCCCACTAATCCGGCATCCAGGCAAGTCCAACAAAAACCAGGAAGAAACAAGGCTGACTTACCTCCCCAAACTGGCCAAAATATTCTCTGATCTTTTCCTCTGTGGCTTCAGGGTTTAGACCTCCCACAAAGATTTTCTTCACAGGATCCTTCTTCATAGCCATAGCCTTTTTAGGGTCAATAACACGACCATCCAGCCTGTGCTCCTTCTGATCTAAGACCTGTGTAAAACAGAAATGTGTTAGGTTCTGAACAACACAAAAGTATACACCAAATGGGCTTACTTTAATTCTCTCTGGAGCTAAGCCAAATGGAGGTCTCAACCCAATGTTCTCCAAACCTCCCATAAAGATGATCATTGAACACCTATATCCCAGTCTTTTGACATGCTCTGCATTCTTCCTTAACAACAGCCCCAACTTAAGATCCACCTCCTTTCTAAAAAGCAGCAGTAACAAAGAACAAGATCATCTAGTGCTGAAATCTATAAATGCAGGCACCATCACTGTTTCTGAGATTTAGGATTGGGGTGCCATACCCATTCAATTGGACAGACCAAAAACAAAAAAAAAAAAAACAAAAACAAAAAAAAAAACCAACCTATTCTTATAGCAATCTCAGACTTTTAATCCCCACAGTAAAACATTTAACAAGCCGGGCGGTGGTGGCACACGCCTTTAATCCCAGCACTTGGGAGGCAGAGGCAGGCGGATTTCTGAGTTCGAGGCCAGCCTGGTCTACAGAGTGAGTTCCAGGACAGCCAGAGCTACACAGAGAAACCCTGTCTCAAAAAACCAAAAAAAAAAAAAAAAAAAACATTTAACACATCAAGCCCATGAATAGGCATAAAAGGTAGTAAGGGAAGGCTGAAAGCAGTACTGTAGCTTCTGTCCAGCTCACTACCTTCCTGCAGGATTCTCAGTAAGCCTTTAATAGTATGAATTGTAACCCTCCAAAATCACTCAATCTGTACTATCCCTCAAAACAGGAATCTAAGCTGGCTTCTGGCAATCATCTCAACACTGCAGTACATGAGTTCCTTAGGATTCAGAATCCTAGTAGAGATCGCTGCTAAATATCCACCTTACCTTCTCCACACTGGAAGAATCTTTGAAGAGAATAAACCCAAACCCTCTTGATCGTCCGGTGTTGGGATCCATTTTTATTGTGCAGTCAACAACCTCTCCAAACTTAGTAAAATAATCCTTTAAGTCTTTTTTGCTGGTATCCCAGCTCAGACCACCAACGAACATTTTTCTGAAAGTGAGAGACACGACCACAAATCTTAGAAGCTGTAAATTTTTTTTAAACAGAATTCTGACAGTCTTCCTAGCCAGGAAAGGGCTTATGAAGCCACAGTCCCATAGACCAGTCTGAGATGCTGCCCCCTTTCAAGTCAACCCTTGTGTTGCTCTGCAATCTCGACTCAACTGGGAACTCACAGCTGACCGAGATTGTATAGCCGCACACTGTACGTATGGGAAAAGAACATGGCCAAGAATGTGACCCACGACCCCTCACAAGTTTAAATCAGCTTGACCTGCACTCATGAATGTACTCGAGCGCCCCGCCTCCGAAGTACCTGTCCCAAGGAACTCTGGGTTTCCTGGTGCCAAGACCGCCCCGGGGTTCAGCCTGGGACTCCGCCCCTCGACCCGAGGCAGGCTAGGCCCGGCCCGCTGCGCGCCAACTCCGCCCACGCAGCACAGACGCAGCCCTCGCGGCCCGATTCGCGGTCCGCCACTTTTCCTCTTCCGGGGCCGCCCGCCCCGAGGCCCGCAGTAGCCTAAGCACCCCGCGAGCAGCCCGGGTCGGCCTCAAAGTCGATCCCGCAAACTCCTGCAAACTCCAAAGCGCGTAACCGCGCCCGGACCCGCCCGCAAGCGCGCCAGGCACTGCTCCGCGGGCCGTCCGCCCCTCCCCCCGCCGCGTGGCGCCAACAAAAGGCTGCCCCGAACAAAGGCGGCGGCCCGGCGGCCCAGCGGCCCGAGGCCGCACCTACCCTGCGTCCTCCTCGTTCTTGCTGGCGTTTATCTGGTCACCCTCGGCTCCGTTCTGGTTCCCGCTCGGGGCGGCCGTGGTCCCGCCCCCAGACCCGGCTGGGGCGGCGGGGGCCGCTGCCCCGGCGCTGGGCTCGACCGAGGCCTCGCCTTCGGGGGCGGCCTCGTGTCCGTTCTCGGTGGCGCCGGTCGTCTCCATGGGCTGCTCCTCAGCCGCGTCCGACATGGTCGGCCAGGCCGCAGCGGCTTCTGCAACGAGCGGCGACAGCGCGTCAGGGCCCGCGGCACTCCCCGAGCTCCCGCCCACCGCCCGCGGCCCGGCCGCTCACCTCGCCGCCGATGACGCCGCGAGGCCCTACTCGCCGCAGAAGGCGACGCGGGCTTGGCCGCGGTCACGCTCGCACCCCCGAGGGCTCGTCCGCGTCCACGGACTCTATCGCTCCGCTCGGCCGCCGCTGTACACTGCGGATAAGGCAGACCTTAACTCCGTCCCGCGCGGTGCCACCGCCTGACAATGCCAACTCGTGGAGCTCTTTATAATGCCGGAGCCGGGCACGACCTCGTAACAACGAATCCTCTAATTGGCTAAAGTGAACCGCACTCACCATTGTCCTGGCATTTTATTGGCTGTTGCTGCGCGCGCGCTCTAGATCCGGGCGGGCTTTGTCCTCATTTTAGAACGCGCGCGAGACGGAGAACTGTCTACGGTTCCGGTCACCGGGCGGGCATGTCGAATGTCCCCAGCTGCTGGGGGTACACGGCAATCTGTCATCCCCTCCTCACATCCCGTCCTACACTAGCAACCCGGCCTCCCAAAAGAGGAGAATGAGCCGGAGGGAGTCCCTATATCTAAGGCCGCCGGAGGAAGTAGCCTAATCTTGGCCTCCGAGATACGGAGTGCTCGGGTCATCCGAGGCGCGGCCTGCTCCTAAACCTCGGCATCCTGAGATGTCGGTGCTCCTGCCCTCTTACGTGATGCTGGCTGGTGCCATCGGTGGAAGTCTGGCGCCATGAACGTTGGGCCGTGGTATTCCCAGTCTCTGCTTGCCACCCATAGATACTTAATATCGCATTCGTGTTTAGTTTTGCTTTTAATTTTTATTTGTTTACTTTGGTTTAGTTTTGTGTTTTTTGAGACAGGGTCTGGAATCCTCCAACTAGCCTTGAACTCACGACCCTCCTTCCCCCCCCCCTTAGTGCCAGGGTTATATGCTGCACCACCGCCATGCCTGGTTTAATTTCGTTGATTCTAGATGGGGGGTGAGGGGGAGATAAGAGTCTTTATGTAGCCCCAGGGTATGATTACAGACATGTGCCACCCTGCCTAGTCTAACAACTTGTTTTTGGAAAAATATTCCTGTTAAATGAGGTGATGGTAAAGAAGAGTACTTTTCTTTTAAGCTTTGACCACAAAGAAAACGCCCTGTGTATATGTGGATACGTTTGTGTTGAGTGCAAGCACGCAGAGTCTAGGGCCTGCTTGTGAAAATCAGACAAGGTATCAATCTTCATTTTCCATTTTGTTCTTTATAAAAAGCTTTTTCCTTTAAACAAACTAGCTGGCCCAAAACTTACCTTGAACTCACAGAAATGTGCCTGTCTTTTAAGTGCTGGGATTGAAGATGTGAGTCACCATACCCAGTGGAAATATTTTTATTATGTGTGAGCAAACTGTGGTAATCAAAAGACTTGGAGTCATTTAAAAAAAAAGAAAGGTGGAGGCACACGCCTTTGAAAGGCAGAGGCAGGTGGATCTCTGTAACTTTGAGGTCAGCCTGTTCTACAGAACAAGTTCCAGGACAACCAGGACTACACAACTACAAAACACTCACATTCTCATCTTTAATCTCAGTGCTCAGGAGGCAGAGGCAGGCTGATCTCTGTAAATTCAAAGCCAGCCTTTCCCTATATACTGAATTTCAGGACAGCCAGGGATGTGTAGAAAGACCCTGTCTCAAAAATAAAAAATTTAAAAAGTAGAGCGGTTGTGGAGAGGGTTCAGTGGGGAAGGCACAACCGTAGCTCAGGTCTCCAGTGCCCACAGCTGAACACTGTAGCACAAATCTAATTCCAGGTCAACATGGAGGAGACAGAGGCTCCCCAGAACCTTGTGGTGGAGAGCTAGTGAGAAGATTGAGTGGGCTTTCTATGAAAGAATTTCATTCCCAGGAACTCCTAAAATAAACGGCAGAAATGACTCTGTATCTCACACCCTGTCCTTTATTTTCTAGGCAAGTCTCTGTCCAATCAATCTGACAAGATTAACCATCACTGGCTTGCTAGGAAGCCTCTCACATACAACTGCTTTCCCCTATCACCACCCTAGTCCTCCTGAAGCAGCAATGAGGACCACAGTTATGGCCACAAGAGATGATGAGAAAAGCCATGCAAACAGTGATGACAATTCAGGAAATAAGGAATCTAGGGAGACAGCTCAGTCAGTGAAGAGAAACCATGAGGACCTGAGTACACATCCCCAGCACCTATGTAAAACAGCTGGGTGTGAAGCCCCCTATGCTGATGCATGACGTTAATAATCCCAACACGGGAGGTGGAGGCAGATGGAGCTCTCTAGTCTACATAAGCCAGTTCCAGGCTAGCTAGGATTACACAGTAAGGCTTTGTCCCAGAAGAGGAGGAGGAGGAAGAGGAGGAGAAGGAGAAGAGGAGGAAGAGGAAGAAAAGGCGGCAACAGCTGGGTGTGTTTGAGTGTGGAGAAATGGCTCAGCTGTTAAGAGGATGTGTTGCTCTTACAGACAATCACTTTAATTCCCAACCATCTGTAACTCCAGTTCCAGGGGATCTGATGCCTTTTTCTGACTTCCTTGGGCGCCTAGAACATATGTGGTGTATATACATATATATACATGGTAAACACTCACACATAAAATAAAAATAAAAAAAGTTGAACATGGCAACATTTATCTCTGTCCCTACGGTGGTGGGAGTGGAGACAGGCAGGCCCCCAGAGCTCACTGGCCAGCCTCTAGCCAATCAATGAGTGGGTGAGAGACCTTGTCTCAAAAGATAAGGTGCTGAGAACAAAATTCAGTTGATTTGCTCTTTGCTGAACCACCAAAAGCAAACAGGAAAAAGATAAGGTGTGGAGCACTGGAGGGAGATGCCCAGTCTTGCCCTCTCGCCTCCACACACAAACACAAAGAGCAGCCTCGAGACAGATCCGGGGGCACACATTCACTTACCTACAAGGATTCATTAGCACTGTTCAGGAATACTCTCAATGACATGAATTCTGAAATCTTTGGGGAAGTGTTTCACAGCACATAAAAATGAATACTGCAATTTTTTATTTATTTATTTATTTATTTATTTATTTATTTATTTTGGTTTTTTCGAGACAGGGTTTTTCTGTGTAGTCCTGGCTGTCCTGGAACTCACTCTGTAGACCAGGCTGGCCTCGAACTCAGAAATCCGCCTGCCTCTGCCTCCCAAGTGCCTGGTGGATACTGAAATTATTAGCACCTCAAAAGCATGTTTTGCAGAGCAAGGGAGATGGCTCGGGTTAAAATCATTTGCTGCTCTGCCAGAGGACTTAGTTGGCTCCCAGCACCCACATTTTCTGGCTGATAACTATATTTACCACCAGCTCCAGGAGGCCCTAAGCATCTAACCTCTGAGGACTTAAACTCACTTATACATACTCACATGCAGATGCACACACCTAAACATAATTAAAAACAATGGAAAATTAAACTTTTTAAGACACTTTTAAATTTTATCTATACATGGCTTGTTTTGCCCTCTTGTTAGTGTGTGCATTGAAAGGTGTCAGAACTACTGAAACAGATGGTTATGAGCCACCATATTTGTGCTGGGCAGTGAACCTGGATCTTCTGGAAAAGCAACAAATGCCTGTAATCACTGAACCATCTCCTCAGCTCCCAATAGAAATATATATATATGTATGTATGTATGTATGTGTGGTGTGTGTGTGTGTGTGTGTGGAAATATGTACATATATCTGTAATAAATATATAAATATATATATATTGCAACTATTCATGTTTTATACAGCAGAACACTGAATTAATACAACTAAAATTGTAGCCAGCTAGGTAATCTGAATACTTTGATCTAATTAGATCTCATAATTAAGTTACATTCTTCTTTTCTTCCTCCTCCTCCTCTTCCTTCTTCTTCCGCAGGATCTCATGTAGCCTAGGTTGTTTTCAAACTTGATTGACATGTAGCCATTGATGACTTTATATTCTAATCCTGCAGCCTCCACTTCTAGAGTTCCAGGACCGTGGACTCATGCCACGACACTTTGCCTCCAGTTAAAGTATCCTAAGATTCAGATGAAGCACTGTCTTGAAAGAGTCAAGAAAGTGAGGGTCTCGGCACAGAATGTCATTGTGTTACTTGCAAGGGGCTTTCTGATGGCAACAGGCTCCCTGGAAGTCAATCACACAAATACTCCCATTCTTGTTATTGGATCCAAGTCATGGATCTTGAGAAAGGGCATTTTTTCCTATGATAAAGAGATCCTTAACAGGCACACACCTTTGATCTTAGGAAGCAGAGACAGAGACAGACAGATCTCTGTGAGTTCAAGGTCAGCCTTTTCTGCAGATCGAATCCCAGGATAGCTAGGGCTACACAGAGAAACTCTGTCTTGAAAAAGAGAGGGAGAAGGAGAAATTTTTGTAATGTGGTGGTGAGACTCACTATGTATTCCTGGCTGGCCTTGGACTTGCTATGTAGACCAGGGTAGTCTCAAATGTATAAGGCTTTGCCTTCCTGGTTCTGGAACAAAAGGCTGTGCCACCATACCTGGCTTCAGGTTTATCTTTAGGGGGCTAGAGAGATAGCTCATCAGTTAAAAGCACTTGCTGCTCTTACAGAGGACCTGGATTTGGTTGCCAGCATCTTTAACTCTAATTCCAAAGGATCTGGTGCTCTCTTCTGCACTCTGATAGCACCAAGTATGCATGAAACACACATGCGCGCATGCAAGCAAACCATTCGTACACATAACATGATCTTTTGATTTGTTTTTCAAGACGAGGTTCTACTATGGTGGCCTGAAATATGCTATGTAGAGCAGTCTAGCCTCCAACTTATAGAAACCCCCCTGCCTCTGCCTCCTCAATGCTGAGACTAAAGTTGGAGCTACCATTCCCAGCAAAACTAAAGGAGCCTTTAAAAAAATTATCATGTGTATATGGTGTGTGTGGGGGGGGGAATGGGTACACACAAATTAAGTGCCAGTGGAGTCCAGAAGAGGGCACCAGATCCCCTAGAGCTGAGGTTACAGGCAATTACCCATCTGGCAAGCAGTATGTACACCTAATCACTGAGCCATCTCTCCAGCTCAGATAATTCAGTTAATTCAGCCAGGCACCTCAACAGCCCCTAGAAGGATTTGAGGATTCATGCTACTCAGCAATATATGTATATAATTTGTACAATCTCCAGTCCAGAGCTGGGTGAGTAGCTCAGAAGTAAAGCACTTGCCTAGCACGCTCAAGGCTGTGGGTTCGGGTACATTCTCTATTCACCCCCGCCCCCAGACAAAGTCTCTATAACCTAGGCCAGTCTCAACTCTTTATTTAGGGACAGAATAACCATTAACTCCTAATGTAAGTGCTGGTATAACAGACAACACCAGTGTATGCAGGGCTAGAAATGTATGCAGGGCTCCCTGCATGCTAACAATATCCCAGCCCATGAATTGTATTAATTTTTCTCACTTTCTCTGTGTTTGAGTTTTGTCTGTTGTTTGTTTGTTTTGAGTTAATCTACAAGTTGATTCCATTGACAGAAACTCTTCAGTCCCTCTGCTGCAATCACCTGTCACTCTGCACTGTGCCCACTGCTTTGGGACTCCCCTACCCTCAACACACACACCAAGCTCCATCCAGAGGAATCTTTGTGAAAAGATTGTCTTGTCAATACTCTGTGTGAAGACTCCGGATGGCTGGCTTCCTAGCATTCTTTGGAAGAAGTTCTCACCCTGACTTGAAGTGACAATAAGGAGAGAGTTAGCTGAGGCCTCCAAACATGGGTGGTTCCTCTGGCCAGGACCCCTTGTTCTGTGACTTGTGTTGCCTCCCACCCAGGTTGAACTTGGTAGGAGCTAGATGAACACATACTGTATGTGGCACTGAAGATGGACCTTTTTCCTAAGTGAGCATCCCATCTGCCTTATGAAGCCCAACATGTCTGACCCGGCCATATCTCATAGCTGCCCTCCACTCCAGCCTCGATCTGTTTATTTCCCAGAACTCACTAGAGCAAGATTGCTTCTCTATATCACAGAGTATTCTGCTTCAGATTTCACCTACCTACTTTCTCCTTCTGAGGGTTAAACTGTGGCCCTCAAAGAGTATGCTAAGAACCTTGGGCTGGAGATGTAGCTCAGCTGGGACAAAACTCACCTAGCTTATGTAAAGCCTTGGGTTCAATCCCAGCACTGCACAAGTGAGCAAGTCTTTAATCCTAGCACTCTAGAGAGGGAGGCAAGAGGATCAGAAGTTCAAGATCATCCTCTGCTACAAGTCCAATTTGAGGCCTGCCTAAGACACATGGAAGATACTGTGTACCTTCTCTACCACTTCCTCCCACTATTGCAAGGGACCAGGAAGAAGGAAACCCAGAGTATCACAGTGGCCTTTCAATAAAGGGGCGTTGAAACTGGGGAGATGGTTCAGTGGGTAAATTTATTGTGTAAGTGTGAGGACCTACGTTCAGATCTCTAGTGTAGCCGCATAAAGCAGCCAAGGCAAGAGGCAGATCACTATGAGTTCCGAGACCAACTGGGGCTAAATAGCAAGTTCTAGATCAGCCTAGGGTTTCATAATGAGACCCTGTTTTGAAAACAAAACAACAAAGACAAAACAGATCTCTACATAAAAGCCAAGAACAGATGGCTCAGTGGTTAAGAGCACTGATTCCAGAGGATCCAGATTCAATTCCCAGCACATACATGCAGCTCACAACTGCCTGTAACCCCAGTTCCAGAGGATCTGACTCCCTCACTCAGGCATACATACTCAGAACACCAAATGCACATAAAAAGAAATAAATCTTATAGACAAAAACAAAACAAAAAAGGCAGGCCCAGCTGTACATGCTTGCAAATTGGCAGAGAAAGGAAACTCTTGGGGCTTGTTATCCAGCCAGTTTAGCTGAGACAGTGGGGTGGAAAGCGGTGGAGGACAGTCAGTGTTGACCGCTGGCCCTACAAGCATGTGTCCACTTGAATACATGTATACACACTACAAGATAGATAAAAACAAGCAAAGAAACTAGAAAGTTTCCAGTCTGTCAGCCTTCAAGGCATGGCTCCAAGCACCTGTCTTATGTAATGCCACAACAGGCCACCAGAGAGAATGAGGCATTTTGAGGAAACAGCAGAAACCAAGCAAATGGGGAAGGCAATACCACGCCAATAGGAGGAGAGATCCAGGCAGCGTTCTGAAGAAGTCGTCTAAACCATGTTGAATAAGAAGGGGTGCAGGGTGGCACACGCCTTTAATCCCAGCACTTGGGAGGCAGAGGCAGGCGGATTTCTGAGTTCGAGGCCAGCCTGGTCTACAAAGTGAGTTCCAGGACAGCCAGGGCTGTACAGAGAAACCCTGTCTCGGAAAAAAAAAAAAAAAAAAAAAAAGAAGGGGTCAGGGAGAGGAAGCCACTGGAGCAGAGGCTCCAAGCTGAGAAGACAGATCATTATTCTCCCATGTGCACACAGGGATGGACCCGTGTGGGACTGCAGGAAAACAGGGGTTGGCTTCCATGTCCTGACATGGTGTTCAGACAGAGCACAAACCAGAAATCAGCACACACAAAGAGTGACAGTTCCAGAGGGGCATGGAAAGGAGGAATGGATCTTCAGAGAGAGTGAGTTGGCCAGAACTCTGCACATACTAATCACTCCAACTCTACACACTGATGCAGAGGGTACAGTTACACTGGGGCAGGAACCACACAGCAGAGGGAGGTACTGGGCAGGCTAGCCATCCCCAGTGCAGAGGGCAGGGAAGGCACAAGGAAGGGAGGAAACCAACCCTGATACCCCAGGTGTAGCACCCCTGGATGTCTTGCCATCCCAGCATCATGGTTTCTTCTATTGCTCTGGTACCAGCTTCTTGTAACTACAGAAGAGTAAAGAGATGATTCATTTCTTGGGTTAGAGGAAATAGCTCCGTGGTTAAGAGCACAAATTTTCCGGAAGAGACTGCTCTTCCTAAGGTTCTGAATTCAATTCCCAGCAACCACACGGTGGCTCACAACCATCTGTAATGGGATCTGAGGTCCTCTTCTGGTGTGTCTGAAGACAGCGACAGTGTACTTTGAAATGTAGCAAGCGCTTGCGATACGGAGGGAGTCTGAAGGCCAGCAGTACAGCACGTGCTTCCCCACGAAGCCATATTACCCTTCCGCCCCAGGTAAGTGACATGATTCCTGTTGGCAAGTGAGAACCAGTTTCACAAGTTCCTGACGAATGCTTGCTTTTATCTAACTGCCAGAAATCCTCTTAGACTGCAGGTTGAGCTTATTTCTGGATATTTGGACTGCCTTTGGCCTTTTGGAGTTTGGAGAACTGGAGTTCCTTCTGGGCCTGACAAAAATAAATCTTTAAAAGAGAAAGAGATGCTTTGTTTCAAAAACAAAGTCCAACCCCCTCTTGACAAAACTCAGCAAAGGGGACAAAAAGGAGGCCAAACAAATAAAGGCAGCAGCCTCCCCGGCCGTTGTTCCCCAACTGCTCCAGAGCAAAGTCTTTTTGCTCTGATCATACCCGCAAGGCCTCTGGGTCCCCCCTCACGCTGTGGACCAGCACTGTGAAAGCCAGAGTCCACAGACAGCACCAGTGCCGCCCTTCCACCAAGCCCAGAAACCGGAAGAGGCGGGGACAGGACAACCCACTGGCTGTCCCTCCTCCAGGCACAACAGAGGGAAAAACAAAGCAAGTTAGCACAGCACTGCACAGTCACCGAGGAAGCCAACGCTCCCGAGCCCAACAAGCGGCAAGGAGAGAGTGCAAGAAAGTGGGAAGATTTGGGGTGTCAGTCAGGGCACACTCAAGTCTCCATCCAGTTAACACAAGAAAACTGCCAGAACCTATGTCCTGCTTCTTGAATTCTGGAGGCTGACTGAAGCCTCCTTCTGTTTCTACACCCTTCTGGGGATCTAGTCAGACTGCTTCTCCACTAGAAAGGCAGGGCCTGGTTTACGGAGCGAAATAAAACACTGTCACTTTGGCACCTCCTAATGTAGCCAAGAATGACTGTGAACCCAGGTCCTCCTGTTTCTAGGATTACAGGTGCAAGTCACCATACCCAGCTTTGTTTTGTTTTGTTTTTCTGGGAAAAGAACCTAGAGCTTTGTCCATGCAAGCAGGCAGCCTAGTGACCCAGCTCGACCCCACTTTCATTTTTTTTCTTTCTTTTTTTTAAAGATTTACTTAGGGGTGGGGCTGGAGAGAGGACTCCATTGTTAAGAGCACGGGCTGCTCTTGCAGAGTACCCAGGTTCAGTTCTCAGAACCCACATGGTGGTTCACAGCCATTTTTTTTTCCCCAGAGCTGAGGACTGAACCCAGGGCCTATGTGCTCGCTAGGCAAGCGCTCTACCACTGAGCTAAACCCCTAGCCCCTCACAGCCATTTATTAACTCCAGTTCCAGCTCACTTCTGCCTCCATGAGCACCCGACACACACATGGTATACAGACATACATGCAGGCAAAATAGTCATAACTATAAAATGAATAAATCTTTTTTAAAAAATAGATTTTAAAAATCTACTACCTGCTACAGAGGAGAGTTTTTTGTTTTGTTTTGCTTGTTTGTTTGGGGGATTGTTGTTTAGTTGGTTGGTTTAGTTTTTGGTTTTTCTTTTTTTTTTAATTGGAAATTTTTTATTGTAAATTTTTTATAAATTTCAGATGTTCTCTCCTTACCCCATTTCCCCCCTCCCTCTCAGGAACTCACTATCCCTTCCCCCCTCCTCCTATCTCCAGTTGGTGTACCCCCTTCCACCCTCCCCTGTACCTCACCTCCCCACCCTCGAGTATCCCCCCCGCCCCCACCGCAGTTTTTGGTTTTTCAAGAAATGTTTTCTCTGTGTAGACCAGGCTGGCCTCAAATTCACAGAACTCTGCCTGTGTCTGCTTTAATCTTGAGTGCTGGGATTTTAAAGGCCAACATTGCCTGGCACCTTGTATATTTTTAAAAACATTATACTTACTTATCTTGTGAGGGACCACACTTGAGTGACACGCTGTGCATGTGGAAGTCAGAGGACAACTGGGAACGCTGAGGATCAAGCTCCGGTCCTCAAGCTTGGTAGCAAGCTCCTTTACTTATTGAGCCACATGGCTGCCTCTTACTCTGTGATTTTATGTTTTTAAAGACTTATTTTGGGCTATAGAGATAGCTCAGGAATTAAGAACATTTATCACTCATGTAGAAGACCTGGGATCAATTCCCAGCATCCACATGAGGGCTCATAATCATCATCTGCAATTCCAGTTCCTGGGGCTTTGACACCTTCCTCTGAGAACTGAGGCAGTAAACCTTGGAGATGACAACTACCCAGGCAAATAAAAAGTACTTTTACACCAGCCCTCAAACTTTAATTAATAAAATAGGCACACTGAGACAGGAACACTGTGATGGTTTGTATATGCTTGGCACAGGAGTGGCACTAGTAGAAGGTGTGGCCTTGTTGGAATAGGTGTCACTGTGAGTGTGGGCCTTAAGACTCTTATCCTAAATCATGCAGTGGTGGCCCAGGCCTTTAATCCAGTTCTTGGGAAGCAGAGGCAGGTGGATTTCTGAGCTCAAGGCCAGCCTGGATGCTGCCATGATCCTGCCTTGATGATAATGGACTGAACCTCTGAACCTGTAAGCCAGCCCTAATTAAATGTTGTCCTTATAAGAGATGCCTTTGAGGTCTGGAGAGATGGCTCAGAAGGTAAGAGCACTGACTGCTCTTCCAGATGTCCTGAGTTCAATTCCCAGCAACCACATGGTGGCTCACAACCATCTGTATGGGATCTGATGCCCTCTTCTGTTGTGTCTGAAGATAGCTACAGTGTACTCATATACACAAAATAAATAAATCTTATTTTATTTTATTTTTGGTTTTTTGAGACAGGGTTTCTCTGTATAGCCTTGGCTGTCCTGGAACTCATTCTGTAGACAAGGCTGGCCTCAAACTCAGAAATCCACCTGCCTCTGCCTCCCAAGTGCTGGGACTAAAGCTGTGCACCACCACTGCCCAGCAATAAATCTTTTTTAAAAACCATGAATTGCTTATGAAAAAAAAAAAAAAAAGAGTTGCCTTGGTCATCGTGTCTGTTCACAGAAACATATGCCTATATCCATATGTATGCACACACATATGTACATATTATACATACAGACAGGCACATATACATGTATATATATTTGGTGGAGGGAGCAAAGCCCCAAAAGCCACAGTTCATTCCTTCTCTCTGGCAGTTTATACCTTCTTAGACAAAGGTTCTTTAATTACCTCATAGCTAACATGTTACAGAAAAGGGGAGTTACAGAAGGATATCCATAGTAAGTTCAAAGCAGTATTTCATTCTATATAGCTCATGCATTATAAGTTCAAAGCAACAGTGTCACATGGCCTAGCTTTATCATAGTGCACACCTGTGGCTTAATCTTGGACCTGACCTAGAATGAATGTTTTTCCTTGATCACAAATTTGTCTCAAGCCTGTTTCTCTTCTTAGTGCAATACATGAAAGCTCATGGTATTCCTTACTATACAGCCTTTACTTACTATTCTATAATGAGGGTGCATATTTTACTCTTGATTCTAACTTTATTACACCTTTCTGGTAAAATAATTAAAATCAAAAATCATTTCCTTAAACTTTTTTCCTAAAATTATTTGAATCAAATCAACAACTCTATAAAGTCATTAATTCCTCTAAATAGCATTAATTCATGAAAGTTCATCTTCATGTTGACCCGCAGGAAATTTGGCCAAAAGGGTCGGCTGATGCCCAAGAACCATTAAGCTATATAACAGTGGCAGGAAAGGCAGATCAGCAGCAAGACGCAATCCTCAGAGGATGTTTCTGGGGCTGTGCCTCTCTGGCCATGGCAGCCATGAAGAACAGTGGGCTATCTCCAGGAAACTCATTTGCTTGCCATAACCTTTCCTAGATGGCTTCTGTCATATTTAAACCTTATTAACCATATATCTATGAAATTTCTATTTAGTACTTTGTTTTGTTTTTGTTTTTCGAGACAGGGTTTCTCTGTGTAGCCTGGGCTGTCCTGGAACTCACTCTGTAGACCAGGCTGGCCTCAAACTCAGAAATCCGCCTGTCTCTGCCTCCCAAGTGCTGGAATTAAAGGCGTATGCCACCATTCCCCGGCTATTTAGTACTTTTGGATTAAGTTGGGTCTCAAGTAACTAATGCCAGACAGAAACAAAATCCACGGATGATTGAGGCCACTCTGCAAACAGAGCAATGCCACCCATAGCTAGCTGTAATTCCAGGGCTTTCCAGAAGGTGGCGGTATAAGCAAGGTAGTGGATTAGGACAGCCGCTGCCAGACTCAGTCTATTGAAGACTGAAGGCTGGGAGCGTCAAAGCTTGGGCAGTGGAGGGACCACCTTTCTCTGCCACTGAATCCTTATGAGTATCTGAATCCTTGGCAGCCCTAACATCAGAAGACAAAGGTGAGTCTCAGAAGTCACCCTATCTGTCTCCCTACACTAGGTCTCCCTCAGGTTCAGATCAGGTGGCAAGTATTAAGCATTTACCGTCTAAATACTTGGTTTCTCCCACTATTTAGTAATTGCTTACTGAGACCCGCTCAGTCCTCCCTACAGCATGATAAAAGAGGAATTATTACAATCTCTACTAGGCTACCCAATGCTCCTTCCTCCAACAGCCTTCCCTGGTTCTGTTTTTCTTGGCAAGTCAGAGAATGTATCCAACAATCAGGCATATTTGGGTCCTCTTGCTGCTGTCCAAGTGATGGCTTAGCCGCTGGAAATCATACTCAGTTATCTCACAGGTCTCAAGGTTATCTGTCAGGGATGGACAGGTTCTCTGTTGTCCTTCACAAAACTCAGATCTAAATGTGGGCCTGAGTTTTGGCATCTGACACTCAGGATCCTCCTTCATACCCGCCCTCACTATAGACCAGCTTTAGTCCCTCTCAGTCACAAGGCTGAGTCCCCGTTGGTGTTGTTCCCAGTTTCTCATTAGCTGGACTCTTCACCCATTCACCCAACACGTTACCTTCCTTCTTACCTTTCTGGTTTTTAAGCTTTGCTTTTAACATTTAACAACTTTTTGTTATTTATTCCATGTGTTTGAGTGTGTTGCCTGAATGCACATCTGTGCAGCATACACATACCTGCAGCCCTTGCAGATTAGACATTTTGAGATCCCTGGAACTGGAGTTATGGTTTTGAGCCAGCATGTGGGTGCTAGGAACTCAACCTAGGTCTCTGCAACAGCAACAGATGCTCTTAACCACTGAGCCAGCTCTCTACCTTCCAGAATTTTTTGGCTTTTATTTATTTATTCAAACTCAGGGTGTCAGGCTTAGAAGTGCCAACTCACCAGTCTCCTTTGTTTTGGAATGGTCTCCCTATGTTGCCCCAAGTGTTCCCAAATTTCTGGATTTACATCATTCTTTGTTTTTTTGTTTGGTTTTGATTTTTTTTTTTTTTTTTTCTATTCAGACAGGGTTTCTCTGTATAACCCAGGCTGTCCTGGAACTCACTCTGTAGATCAGGCTGGCCTCGGACTCAGAAATCTGCCTGCCTCTGCCTCCCAAGTGCTAGGATTAAAGGCAGGCTTGCGCCACCACTGCCCGGCGATTTACGCCATTCTTTCACCCTCGTCTCCAACATAGCTAGAACTATAGATAAGCTGTTGAGGCCAGTTTGTGTCCATCTTTTTCTTTCTATTTTTTTTTTTTTTTTCCTTTGCGATATTCTGGGGCTGTTTCTCTGTGTACTCCTGGCTGTCCTGGAACTCCATCTGTAGAACAGGCTAGCCTCGAACTCAGAGTTCTTCCTGCCTCTGCCTCTCAAGTGCTGGGATTAAAGGTATGCACCACCACTGCCCAGAGGAAGTTACTATGTAGACCTAGTTCCCTTAGGATCCACCTGCCCCTGCCTCCCCACTGCTGAGATCAAAGGTGTGCGGGTTATAGTTTGAGCCACAGGATCCAGGAGGCGGAAAAGAAAATATGGAAAAACTTTCCGGTGCGCCAGGCTTTACCTAACCAGCAGCATCAGGTCACAAGGCCCAGAAACTCGGGGGACACACTCCCGACATAACTTAGTTCCGCTCCACTTCAATTTCTCCGGCCCGCCTCGTTCCCTTTGGGCCCCGCCTCTCGACTCCCAGGCCCCGCCCCTTTCCCCTCGGGAGCCCTAGTTCTAAATTTGGTTTTCTCTTATTCCCGCCGAGGAAATCCAAATCCCGTGCCTAGATTGACCTTTAACCCCGCCCCTAGATCCAAAAATCCCGCCCCCAGAGATCTACTTAGAGATTGGTCAGTGCAGAATATCTCGTTTCTCAATTGGTCACAAGGCTGCTTCATAACCCGGAATTGATCTCGAAGGCGGTGGCCGCGTGGTTCCTCTATGCCCTGACTGAGTTGTAGTCGCTAAGATGACCAAAATAAAGGCTGTTCCCGAGGAGGCTGAGGCGCAGGCGGAGGGTTGTAGCGAGGAGCGCACGTACGAAGAGCTGCTGGTCAACCTGAACCCCATCGCGCAGCCCCTGGCTTCCCGCCGCCTGACGCGCAAGCTCTACAAGTGCATCAAGAAGGGTGAGGCGGGCGGGCGGGCGCCTGGCGAACACGGTCCGGGGCCGGCGGGTTGGGCAGACCGGGGTCGACGAAGTCTCGGCTCATGCTTCTCTCTCTTTGTAGCTGTGAAGCACAAGCAGATTCGTCGCGGGGTGAAGGAGGTTCAAAAATTTGTCAACAAGGGCGAGAAAGGGTAAGAACTTCCGCTGGTTTTTAAGTTTTGTGCGTTTTTTTTTTTTTTTTCAGTGCCGGGGATCGATCTAGGGCCTCGTGCATGGTAGACAAGTACTATGCCACTAAGTTTGGCTTATTAATTAGTTAAGAAGAAATTCCACCTACTCAATAAAGGTGAAGTTGACTGACCAGTCAAGCAGTCAGCTCCCTTAACTACCAGTAAATGGAGCTCCCAGTAAATGACAGGGAAGAGAATAGAAATCTGGCCCATGTAAACTAGAGCCCTGTTTGTTCACTCTGTAGAATGGCACTACTTTTTCAGGCTTTAGGCAATGTCCTGTATTTAAAGAGACATTTTCCCAGTTAGGCCAGAGGAGAATGAGGGCTAGCTTCGGAAACATAGCTAGTTTAAGGCCAGCGTGGGCTATAAAAAGGTCTCAAAACAAACTCCCAAAAGGATAGAATGATAGGCTAAGAGTAGTGAGTTAGGCCTTTAATCCCAACAAAGGCAGAGATCTCTGAGTTCCAGGACAGCCGAGACTATGTATAGAAACCCTGTCTCAAAACAGCAGCAGAAGAGAATGAGTGAACGGTAATTGGAGGTGGTGGAATCCTGAGAAGAATCAGCTCCTGGGTAGGGCAGTATAATGGTTACACAGTGTATGGTGGTTACACCTTTTAAGTGTATGAATGTTTTGCCTGCATGTATATGTTGGTTCCTCATTGGTGTCCTTGGAAGCTAGAAGGCAAGGTATAAGATCCTCTTGATTCTCTTCTACTATTTGAGTTCCAGGGATTGAACTCAGGTGGTCAGGCTTGGCAGTGAGTTAGTCTTTACCCTCTGAGGCATCCTGGGTTGACCTGGAAAATGCCCTGGACATGCTCAGCTGTCCTACAGGCAGATAGGTGGTTGTGTTTTGGTAGAGCGTATGGGGACTGTAGCGTCAGGTGGCACCTGGCACCATGATAAGTCAGGAAAGCAAGGAGAAGGAACCACAAGGAAGGACAGCAAAGGAGCAGGCAGAGAGGACCAGCCCTGTGCCAATGGGAATGGAGTATGGAAACAGATTTTGTCTCCCACCCATAAGAACATTCTTCCTTCTAGGCAGATCTTCAGGACTTCTGGGTCTGGTACACTGATAGCTTACAACCATGGTTGAGGACTCTGGCAAGCTCTTAGGACAGATAGAGCTGTGGGATTTTTTTTGTTGTTTTGTTTTTTTTGAGACAGGGTTTCTCTGTGTAGCCCTGGCTGTCCTGGAACTCACTCTGTAGACCAGGCTGGCCTCAAACTCAGAAATCCACCTGCCTCTGCCTCCCAAGTGCTGGGATTAAAGGTGTGTGGCACCACCGCCCGGCAGAGCCTGTGGGTTACTCAAACACTTAGGTGTGATCCCTGCCAATCTCTCAGCTTTGTTCTCTGACCCCCTCCTAGTATATGCTGCAAAAGGCAACCAGCACTGAGTCCCTTGGCCTTATCCTGTCTCCACACCTGCCATTCTAGGATCCTCTACATGGCACTCAAGTTCAAGGGTCATCTCCTGGTTAGAACATTACTGACTCTAAGGAGAGCTGAGTTCCTATTTCTTGGCATTTTCCCATACCTCCTCTGTCCCAGCACTTCACCTCTAGTTACATTTGGTGGCATTCACATGCTGTCAAGTAGAGATCATGACCCCAGGAGAATGCATTTGCCAAACATGACTGTGTGAGGGTCCTTGGGTGGGGTGGGGCATCTTATTCGTCTCTGTGCCCTCACAGCCAGGCTGGAGGGGAACAAGAGAGCAAAGTAGAACTGATGGTGGTTTCTCTCGTTGCAGGATCATGATTTTGGCAGGAGACACATTGCCAATTGAGGTGTACTGCCATCTTCCAGTTCTGTGCGAAGACCAGAACTTGCCCTATGTCTATATCCCCTCTAAGACGGTAAGGAGCTCATGCCCACCCTGCCCCACTCTCATCTTGGCCCTAGGGAGGCTATTTGAGGAAGTTTCTCAAGTGTGGGAATTCTCAGGTCTGGGTGTCTCAGCTGGGACTAAAGTGCATAGCACATGGCTGGCAGACTGCCTTCCTGTAAGAGGGGAATCTTCTGTATGCTAAGAATATTTGATCATGTGTAAAGGGTGTCAAGAGACTGATAGAACAGAAGCACTGTCCTGCTTACAGGATATGTGAGAATATTCAATATTGGCTTGGAGGACCATGGCTTGAGAGCTTAGTTTAAGTGATGGCAAACATCTGAAATATTTTTAAATGTAATGTGTATCAGCGGGACATGGCTGTGGGCCAGGTTAGGCTATGGCCCCCGTTCCCAGCAGCTCTTCTTCTCTTGTGTGTAGGACTTGGGTGCAGCCACAGGCTCCAAGCGTCCCACTTGCGTGATCATGGTGAAGCCCCATGAAGAGTATCAGGAGGCCTATGACAAGTGCCTGGAGGAGGTGCAGGCACTGCCCACACCTCTGTGAGAGACTTGGGCTGCAACCCAGCCCGTTCCAAGAGATGCTGGGCTGGCTGCGGGCAGCTGCCCACCCTAACTGTGTGAATCTCCCTGGGCAGCTCCAGCAGCTGTTCTTGGAGGTCGAGCCAGCATCTATGCCATCATTGCTATCTCCTGTTGAGCTTTGATGAAGACAGTTCCAAGAATGTGGCATAGAAGTAAATGCTAAGGCGAAAATGTGGCAAGTGTGTGGGTGTTTTTTAAACTCCAGCTGCTGGCAGAGCCAAGGAATTGGCAGCAGGAGCGAAAGCAGCCTTTCAGCACAGCCTCGAGGGTGTACCTGGCAAATGTTCAGCACTGTCTCTACAGCCCACCTGTCTTCATTCCCACTCCAGGACAGCTGGGGTGAGGAGACGAGGCAGCAGGGCCCAAACCCCACCCCACACCTCCAAGAGCCTTACATACCAATAGAATTAGTTTGCCCATCCACATAGTACATTTTCAGTAAGAATATGAAGCTAGTTATACAACCCCAGGTCCTGGAAGCTGGAGAGATGAACTCAACGGGTAAGAGCACTGGCCGCTCTTCCATAGTTCCTAGCACATATGGTGAATCACAATTGTCTGTAATTCGAGTTGCAGAAAACTGAAGCCCTCTTTTGGCCTTTTAAGGGCACCAGGTGGCAAACATACTTGTAAGACTTTGAAGCATTTTAGACTTAACGTTTCCTAAAGCCACACACCAAATTAGGATATAGAGCAACCAAGTTGAAGCATCTTGGAATAATCAGAGGTAAATTTGGGCTTAGAGGTCTCAAACTGATTGGAACTATAAGCTTTCATGTTAACAGCTTACTAGTAAGGTCTTACACAATACATGGGAAAACATTCTGCCCAGATCTGCTATCCTAGGGTTTCCCCAACCAGAAATAGCAGATGGCTATGGTTTGGTAGCTCCTGCCACCAGACCATGCCCAATGGCTTATATATGTAACGAGGCATGCAGTCGATGGTCAGTGAAACTCAAGCCTAGCCAGCAACAAGAAGGGTTATGAATATATTTGCTCAAAGTTATAAAACAGCATTCAGTTCTAACGGGCTATTTACAGTGGAAAATGGGTAGATACAGTTGAGACTGTATAGTAGAAGGAGGTGGGCCACATCTGGAAACCCCTTTGATGGGCAGGAGTAGAAAGATGTCTGCATTTGATGGCCAAGGCCTTTGCTGCTCCGTCAGGGGCAACTGTAAACAGAAAGACAGCAGGAACAGAGTAGCCAGTCCCTTGAAGGTAAGGAGGCATAGGTTGGTTCATGGCCTTCCCTGGTCTCTGCCTAAGCAGGTTGGGTCTCTTGGTAATGCTGGTCTGAGAGGCATCCAGTCTACTGAAGCCAGTCCCTCCACAAAGGCCTATGGGTGATTACACCTTCTAGAATGTTCCTTGGCATCAGAATATGATGCGTTTCCCGTCTGCTGGATTCTGTTCCATGGGACAGTAGGGACACTTTAGCCTGCAAGAAAAGGCAAAAGCAAGAATATCTCAGAGCTGGCCAGGAAAGCCAGGTCGGGATGGAACCAGGCAAAGGGAACTTACTTTCCTCCATTGATGAGCTTGTTGAGTGCGTCTCGGGAGATGACATGGCCACAGATGAGCTTGATAGGGGGGTTGGAATCTGAGGTCTGCTGTCGCAGGATAGGGCATGCAAACACGGAGTGATACCAGCACTTCATGCCCAGCTCGATCTCAATCTGGGGAGGCCAGCAGAAGGCTGGGTTACAGCTCTTGTCTGAGCTGTGTGCCCAGCCCCTGCTTCTGAGGGTACTCCCCAGCCTGGTCTTACCGGCAACTCATCCTTGTGACTCCACACCCCAGTGCACTGCCTCTGCTCGATCACAGCTTTAATGTTCATCAGCACTGGCAGCGCCACACAGCCGGAAGCGAAGCTGAGGAACAGAACAGACTGAAGCAGTGGGATCACGGCCCAGCACACTGTCCCAAACAGGACTGGAGACAAAAATTCTCAAGTGGTATAAAGGCATCAGATTGGTCCTTGAGAATTCCTTGTTTTTAATTTTTGTATACAAATGTGTGCTTATGTATATGTGTGGACTACATGCATGGCTGTGGAGTATTTCAGATCTCTTGGAACTAGCTAATGGAGCCTCCATATGTGTGCTGGGAACCAAACTCAGGCCCTTAGTAAGAGCAACAAGTGCCCTTAACCCCTGAGCCATCTCTGCTGCTCCTAAAAAGCTGCTAGCAATGTACATAGATAGGTATGTTCAACTCTTTGTTCTGGTGTACCCCAAAATTTGAAAAGCTCTAGTAAAGAAATCAGCAAGCAGATGAAGTGCTCCTGTGGAAAGCCCCTGATTGGGACAGTGCTCAGTTGAAAGGGCCAGAGCCCACTTGTAGTCTAACCAGCTCTATTACTGTGGTACAAAGTGAGAGTGCCAGCAAAGACATCTATAAAAGCTCTATTTCGCCAGGCAGTGGTGGCGCACGCCTTTAATCCCAGCACTTGGGAGGCAGAGTCAGGGGGATTTCTGAGTTCAAGGCCAGCCTGGTCTACAGAGTGAGTTCCAGGACAGCCAGGGCTATACAGAGAAACTCTGTCTCGAAAAACTAAAAAAAAAGCTCTATTTTAAGATGAGTGGGTAGCAGGGAACTCACTGGCTGGAACCTTGGGTTTTGAGTATAGTACAGCCCTGCCCAATGGATCCTGCCTAGGGACTGTGGTGACCTGACTCCACAGCAACAATGTAGGCTACAGCCCATTCTCTACACTGACAGCTGTCCCCTATGGTGAAGTGACTTTCTGGGGCCAATCTAGGTGTTCTTTGTTCCTTTAAGAGCTTACAAGTTAGCTCGTGGCAAAGCTCCATCTTACCTGCTAAGCTGGAGTAAGAGGGTCTAGCCTGGGCTTGCTGTGAAGTGAGCAGAGACCACGAAGTACAGAGATTAATCTATCTCAAGCACGTGGCTCAGCACTCATCACTCCATGCAGGGGAGTGATGTCTTAGTGAAGTTGTGAGAGGGTGGCTGGATGACAGAGTAGTGCAGTTTCCCAAGGGTACCGTGCAGGAGAGGTGGGCCCTGTCTAACTAAAAACAAGCAGTGTCTATCTCAAGGAAAGATGGTAAGCCAGCTTAGATCTGTGAAAGCACAACTGTCTCCCTGCCTTTCCCTAGGCTGACCTCAGGAGGCTGGGTTGTACCTGACGCTGAGTGGGGACTCCACTGAAAGCCCCAGGAGGGAGCATGCATCCCGAGTAAAAGTCTCACAGATCTCTGCCCAGTGGCTGTTGTCTAAGAGGTGGCAGTAGGGTGACTTCTCCAAGCCCAGCCGCAGGTACACCAGACTGCCCATCATCACCTGGATCTCTACAAGACAATGGGATGACAGTTCAGGGAAGGCAGAGCTCTGGGCCATACCTCAGGGAGCCACAGGACTGCAAAGTCCTCTGATGTGCAGAGGAGGGCATCTACCTACATACAGACTGCTGACAACATGGAGGCAGGTAGGAAGGTGAGACTTCCTGGGCTCCAGCTTTCTAACTACATCACAAGCATGTCTCTGCTTGGCACAGAAGGTCTCCATTCACCCCCAATTTTTTTGAGCCTGTATGTATCAATCTCTGTATGTAAAGCAGTATCAATAAAATGAAGTTCAACCCTCCTGCCCCCAGTATCACACACATACACACACACACACACACAAAATACAAATAACTAGTATCACTGCTTGGTTTTATAATTTTTATTTTTTTAAATATTGTGGGCTAGAGAGATGGCTCAGACGTTAAGAGCACTGGTCACTGTTTCAGAGGTCCTGAGTTCAATTCCCAGCAACCACATGGTGGCTCACAACCATCTGTAATGGGATCTGATGCCCTTTTCTGCGGGCGTACATGTAGGTAGATGACTGTATACATAATAAATAAATCATATGTATTTTACATTATGGTCTTTAACTCTTGAGTCAGGTCTTGCCATTGCCATGCTAGCCTACACTTGTACGACTAACATAAACTAGCTAGACTGAAGCTGTCTTCCTGCCTCAGCTGTGCCTTGCTTTGGACTTCACTTCAGAGGCAAAAGACAGTCAAAGGTTTCTAAAATGGTGGGGAGCCATCTTTCTGGTAACAGACCATTTGTGGATACAAAGAGAGGCCCCCCAACATGTCCAAAAATAGGCTGAAGCCTAGGCCCTACCCCCCAGCCAGGCACTCTGGGCACTTACCTCTCTGGTGTAGCCGAGCAAAGGGCTGGAAATGCCGGGCATAGCTGAGAGCCTCCAGCTGTTTCTCAGGGCCTCCTGCTAGGAGACGGATAAAGTGCAGCCGGTGCAGCTTGAACTCCAGTGAGCTGTTGAGCTCCAGCAGGCGCTGCCTGTGGGAAACAGCCCATCTGGGGAGAGACAACAGTGCAGTGGGTAGTGGCTATAGAGGATCCCTAAGACAGTGAATCCCTAAAACATGGCTGGAGTGAGTCAGGCATATCTAGATGAGGTGACCATGGGCAAGCCCCACGGTGGGCACCCTTACTCCAGTGCAGGTCCTAGATCTTGCTCGTGTAGAGCTTCCAAGATCCGATTCAACTCCAAGAAGGGCTGCTTGAAGTCCAGGTCCACATTCAATGTCGATTCCTGGGAAAGATGCAAGGCAGTGTCCCCAAAATTCTTCCCATAATAAACTTCATCAGCCAAAGGTTGGCTGGAGAAAGGCAAGGAACTGTGGTCTGCCAGTAGCAAGAGCCCCTGTTGGTCACTTCCCATCCTGCACAGGCTAGGCATCATCACCTGTCGGCCACCGAATGGCTGCACATAGTCCCTGGGCCTGGCACTGAATGGCCTAGTGAAAAAATTACTCTTTAATTCACCTAATTACATTAAGGCAAAGACTCCTGGTAACCCATTATTTGCCATTTTGCTAACCCCCTAAATACAAAAGGGGAGCAGGCCTTGGCTCCAGCAGGCAACAGACTCTTAACTAGAAATCAGTAACTGTGTTTTTTATCAGCTACACTGAGAGCTACCTCCTGCTTTGTAGTAGGGGATCAAGATTCTTTGTAAAATAAAGAATGTCAGTGAGTACACCTGCAGGAGGCCCATGCACAGCTGCAATCCCAGAGCTTGAGAGGAAAAAGGAAGACTGGTTGGAGGCCAGACTGGTCTATACAGCCAGACCTTATCTCAGAATCACAAGAAAAAGGATGTGGTCCCAGCACTTGCGAGGCAGGAGGATCTCTGTGAGTTTGAGAACAGCCTGGCCTACATAGCGAGTTCCAAAACAAAAACTAGTCAAGAATATCAGGGACTGGCTGAACACTAGCAGGTGAATGCAGTGGGCTGGGCATGCTGGCGTGCCACATCCTAATACCAGAATTTAGGAGACTGAGGAAGGAGGATAACGAGGCTAGCCTGGGTTACATAAGCAAGACCATCTTAAACAGCAGGAGATAGGTGCCCTCATGTTCTCAAGGCCAACATTACCTGGCACAGCTCCTCAGCTACACTGAGCATGCCCTGCTGGTACAGGTGCTCGACAATGGCCATCTGCAGGATCTGCTGCTGCTTCTCACGGGAGTCCCACACAGCATCTGAGACCACGCCACAGATCTCAGAGTCAAAGTTCTGACAGAGGAGAGACAGGTTTGTGACTCAGGCACTCATGTGTGTCCCTGCCCAACCAGTGCACATTAGTCCTGGGGTGTTCCGACTCCTAGACCCTGGGCCACTCACACACTCACCCTGTCAATGGCTTTACCCACTCGGGAGACGCTGCTGTGAATGTCCTTATGGTCGGAAGCCAGTTTCTGGACTGTGTCTTTGATTTTTCGACAGCACTGGGACATCACAAGGGAAAGTGTGGCTGAGAGAGGGGTCCCCTGGAGAGCTGTGGAGATAGCAAACTGTGTCAGGAGCAGGAGGCATATCCTGGGCAGCTTCTGCAGCAGCCTGTCTGCTTCCTACTATGTGCCAGTGTGGTGATCCAGGGGACAGCCCTGCATGCCAGAGTTAAACACCTGATTCTAGTCTGGGTCTGGCTGCTTATTGTTTAATCTCACTGTGTAGCCCTGGCTGCTCTGGAACTCACTATATAGACCAGGCTAGCCTCTAACTCATAGAGATCCTCCTGCCTCTGACTCAAGAGTGCTGGGATTACCAGCTTCCTGGTACTTAGATGCCAGAGACTTGGAAATTACAATGTGGAACAAGCCACTATGTTAGTTTACTTATTTTTAAGATTTCTAACAACTGCCGGGTGTGGTAGCATACACCTTTAATCATAGCCCTTGGGAGGCTAAGGCAAGTGGATTTCTGAGTTCTAGGCTGGCCTCGTCTATATAGTGAGTTCCATGACAGCCAGAGCTGTAGAAAGACCCTGTCTCAAACAAAGATATCTTTCTTTAGTTGGTTGCACAGGGTTTGGATGAAGCATGACACACATATGTGCCGTGATGCACACTGGAGGTGAGAAGACATCTTCCATGAGTCTCTCTCCTTCCACCATGTGGGTCCCAGGGAGTCAGGCCATCAGGCTTATCTGCAGATGCCTTGGACTTGGTGAGCCATCTCTCTAGCCCACAAGCCAGGACCGTAGTGACTTCATTTTCTCAGCTGTGACGTCTAGGTTGCTGTGAGTGATGACTTGACACCTATGTGCCTTCGTCTGTCTTGTGTATTGGCTGTACTGCAGGCTTTCCTGTGAACTGGAAGGTTAAACTCAAAGGTCACCCTGACCCAACAATTCCACTTCTAGGAGAAATGGAAACACAGAAAGCCATGTGTGGAACTCTTCCTAGCATTCTTCAGGATAGCACAGAAATAGAAACAAACCAATTTCCATCCACTAATGAGTACAGAATCCCACACATGCATACAACAGGCTATCAGTCAGCCATAGCAGGTATGATGTGCTGATACATGTTACAATAGAAATAAACCCTAGGAACATCACCCCCCCCCCCCCAAAAAAAAGAAATACATAAAAGTTAATTGAAAACAAACTGGCAATGTTAGTGATTTCAAGTAAATTAATCATTTCTGTCAGGCTTTCTGAAGGAGCGAGCGCTTCCTTCACTACCTTCAAGGAAGCCTAGGGATGCATGTCCAAGACCCAAGCACCCAGTTAGTAGCCTGTGGTTACATGGTCCCTGGGGATGGTCACCTACCTGCACTGGCCAGCTCGGCTCTCAGCTGGCCCACGTAGTGCAGCAGCTCCTCCAGGCTCTGCTCGCAGTGTTGCCCGTAGGTCAGGAACTTGTGCAGGACCTTGTCGAGCTCCCTCTCCACACACGCACACTGCTCCATGGCGGCCTCTGCCTAGTGATGTCAACTGCGTCAGGCCAGTGTGGATCCTGGGGGGGGGGGTAGGGTAGGATGTTAGGCTTCCTATAACGTTTCTTCAGATCCCCTCATCCCTCCTGAATAATAATAAATCAGTTCCCCGATAAACAAGGACAGAGTTGTTTTGTATTGTGGTCACGCATACACTGCTAGCTGTAATACTGTCAGCTAGGTGTGGTGATGCATGCCTTTGATCCCAGCAGAGGCTGGTGGATCTCTGTTGAGTTCAAGGCCAGCCGTGTCTACAAAACGAGTTTCAGGACAGGGCTGTTACACAGAGAAATCCTCTCTTGAAAAACAAAACAAAGCCGGGCGGTGGCACTTGGGAGGCAGAGGCAGGCGGATTTCTGAGTTTGGGGCCAGCCTGGTCTACAGAGTGAGTCCAGGACACCCGGGCTACACAGAGAAACCCTGTCTCGAAAAACCAAAAAAAAAAACAAAAAAAAAAAAAAAACCAAAAAAAAAAAAAAAAAGAAAAACAAAACAAAATTACTGTCTCAAACTTTTTGCTCTGTTATCTCTGTAATACTTATATATGTGTATGTGGGTACCAAAGGAAGTCAGAAGCAGACTTCTGATCAACAGGCAGTGGTGGTGCATCCCTTTATCTGTGCAAGTTCTAGGACAGCCAGGGTTACACAGAGAAACCATGTCTCAAATCTCCCCCCTCTCTTGGAGCTGGAAAGCTGCTCCATATGGGTGCTGGGAACCAATTGGTCCTTGGCAAGAGCAGCAAGAGCTCGTGACTACTGAGCCATCTCTCCAGCCTCCCTTTCTAATGCACAGAGCCACCTTGAGTATCATCCCCAAGAATGCTGTTTCTTTCCTTTTAGATTTGGTCTTTCATTTCACTGGTCTGAAGGTCACCACTTGGGCAGGGCTGGCTAGCCACTGAGCACCAGAGATCCTCTGGGCTCCAGCTCCCTAATACTGAGATTACAAGTATGAACCACCACACCCAGCATTTCTTAAATTTATTATTTTATGTGTGTAGGTTTTTTGTTTCATGTACATATGTGTACCATGTATGTGCAATGTCTGCAGAAGCCAGAAGAGGGTACTGGATCCCTTTACAGGTAGTTCTGAGCCACCTTGTGGATTGGAAAATCAATCCTGGCCTTCTAAGTGCACCTGAGCCATCGCTCCAGTCCCAACAACTGGAATTTTCTACAGGATTCTGGGTATCATATTCAGGTCCCAAAGGCCACCACTTCAGAGACTGAGCCTCTGACAAACCCCCAGTTCCTTTCTTACTTGGAAGCCTGGGCCTCGCAGGATCCTTAGCAGGCTGTATGTCAGAACGGCTGAGGCTCACACTGCATGCACTTTCATATATTCACTACAACCAGCTTCCCTTTCAGTTAGTGGAACTGGTTTTTCATGTACTGCAGGGAGATAAGCCATGAAGGCAGAATGGGTGTTCATTTCAAGTACAGTTTCGGGAATAACTGCCTGTTGTGGGGGCTCTTTGTCCTTCTGGCTGTCTGCCTTCTGACAGCTCCTCAGATGCGGACAGCCAGAACCCTTGCTCTCACAGTTCCAGGCCCTGGAGTGGGATGTGGCCTCTCCATGGTTGAGTCCTCCAGCCCAACTCCCCTGTTGTTGCAGGCAGTTAGCCCTAGCCTGACCTACCTGCTGTCTCCCACTCTCCCTCTGCACCCTTAGTTCTGATCACCGAGTGACAACTTCGGGCCGCCTCCCTACCGCACCAGATGCTCTCTGGCTCAGTCATGCCATGGAGGGTGTATATGGTAGTTATGTATGATGTGTATGCACGGATGCATGTGTCTGAGTACAGGCACATATGTGCCTACCACAGTGTGGCACGGAGGTCAGAGACCAGCCTCAGGTGTCAGTCCTCACCTTCTGTCTTGTTTGAAGCAGGGTCTCTTTGTTGTTCACTACTGCATGTTCCAGGCTACCCTGGGCTTGAGAGCTTCCAGCAATTGTCCCAACTCTGCCTCCCATCTCACCAGAGGGACTGAACACTGGGATTAGCTGCCCTCTACCATAGGTGGTTTTACGTGAGTGCTGGAAATTCAAACTCAGGTCCTTGTGCTTGTATAGCAAGCAACACTGAGACAGCACCCCAGCCTAAAGCTAACACCTACTCCACCTCTTGCTCACTTCGGGCTGCCTCCACTCTGCTCTGCCGCCCCTTTGTTGAGTAGCCTGCAACATGGATACACAGAAAATCTTCAGAATGCCAGCAACGGAGGAGACCTTCTGCACCCGCACACAGGACTAGAAATAGGACTGAGTTATTCATCCCTCTAAAGGGATCAATGAAGCCAGTCTCTCAAAAGTGACATCACAAGAAGCCAGTGTCCATGGTGACCCTGGGATCTTCCCACTTCCTGTACTCCCCTAGTCCCGCAGGCACCACCCATCTTGGCTTTCCCAGCTCAGCTCTACAATCTTTGTCTCCCTCCCAGACGGGGACAAATGACAGGGAAATAGTGCTGGGTCCTGGCTGACACCATCTTACAAACTAAAATTTGTGATCACACTGTCCAGAGAAATCACACCCCCAAAGTCAGACTCTACAGTTATAGTATGGATAAAATGTAACAGGGACTCCCATCTAAAATGATATAGTTATTTTGCTTGGTAATAACTAACATTCCCCCCCCCCTAGGCTCGTTATATGCTAGGCTCTGCTCCAGTGACTTCCCCCATTAAGTCATTCACTTCTCACAACACTATGAGGTAGGTATGGTTATTAGACCCACTTTGCAGCTGAGAAAATGAGACAGGGAAAGATAAAATAAACACCCCAAGGCCACTTAGCGGGGGAGCGGAGGAGTGGGGACTAAAGGAAGCCTGCTGTCTGGCTCCAGGCTGAGGCCCTCTCAAGTACTTTGCACAAGACCAACAGAGCTGGTGGCTGTCCCAGCAGGAAAAGACAGCTGTGTGTGGTGAGTACCACTGGGATGAACTCATAGGGTCTCTCACTTATGACAACAGGAAGTTAGCTGGAGCAAGCACAAACCACCAGCTGGGAAAGATGGCAAGAAAAATATGACTGCCAAAAGAGTCTGGATAAACAGAACCACAGTTTATCAAAGATTAACATGGCTCAAGGACAGGACCTCATTGTGGTCAAAATGCCTGCCTTTGTCAGATACCAACTGATACCAGGACCATCAGAGGGAGGCCTTGAAACTATCAAAAAAGTTGACGATGATCCAGGCCAATGGCTCAGTGGGTAACATGCTTGCCACCCAGCCTGGTGACCTGACTATCATCTTGGGAACCACATGGGAACTACAGGTGGAAGGAGGGAGGGAAGGAGAGCACAAAGCTGCCCTGACTGCTCAATGCATGCCATGGCTGGCTATCAGGCCCACTTCCAATAAGTAAACACATCATTTTTTAAAGCTGAGGAAAGCCAGGTGTGGTGGTGCATACCTTTAAGTTTAGTGATTGGGAGGAAGAGGCAGACCAACCACTTTTAGTTCCTGGCTAGCCTGGGCTACACAGTAAGAAACTATATCCTGCTCCCGACCAAAAAAAAAAAAAAGTTACAAGCTGAGGAATGGGGCTGAGAAGATGGCGTCATTGGTAAAATGCTTGCCATAGAAGGACCTGAGCTTTATTCCTAGTACCCACAAGAAGCCAGCTGTAAAATCCCCGCATTAGGGAGTTAGAGATAGGCCAACCAACCTAGCTCACTCACTGAGCTACAGGGTTAGTGAGAGACCCTCCTTCAAAGCACAATGCACACACATCTGACACAGTGCAAAGATATGTAAAAAACCATTAGCCTTTACTTAGGGAACTATCACAAAGGTCCTGGCTTGGTGGCCAGGTGGTTAATTCTAGCACTAGGGAAGTCTGAGGCCATCTTGATCTACACAGGGCATTTAGGACACTGTAGCGGCGTGGGGGCAGCTTAATCCACACTTGGAGAGGCAGGTGATCTGAGTTCGGGCAGCGGTACAAAGAGTCCAGGACAGCCGGCTCAAGGAACGTCTCGAAAAAAAAAAAAAAAAAAGGAAGCTAGGCACATAGAAAGACCCTGTCTCAAAGAAAGAAAGGAAAAAAAAAAGAGAGAAAAAGAAAAAGAGATGAGTTGAGTCTGTACATGTCCAGTAGACAACCTTTTGTCCTGCTTTTTAAAAATGTATGTATTGAGCCGGGGGTGGTGGCGCATGCCTTTAATCCCAGCACTTGGGAGGCAGAGGCAGGTGGATTTCTGAGTTCGAGGCCAGCCTGGTCTACATAGTGAATTCCAGGGCAGCCAGGGCTACACAGAGAAACCCTGTCTCAAAAAAAAAAAAAAGAAAAGAAAAATATTATGTATTGGTTTTCTTGATTTGGGCAGAAGTGGGCACACGTGCCATGATCAGACAACTCTGTGCAGTCCGTTCTCTCTTTCCACCTTTACGAGGGTTCCAAGGATTGAACTCAGGTCACCAGGACTATGTAGCAAGTACTTGTACACAGTGAGACATCTTGATGATCCTTTCTAGTTGTTTTGAAAGGGAGTCTTGTATAGTTCATGCTGGCCTCAACGCCATGCATGCACTCCCCCAGAAGCCTCCACCTTGACTGAGCTGCACCCTAGTGCCGCGTGCACTTGCTTGTTTGTTTTCAGATCTCTCTCTCTCTGTAGACAAGGCTGATCTGAAACTCAGAAATCCACCTGCCCCTGACTCCCAAGTGCTGGGATTAAAGTCATGCACCACCGCCTTGTTCCAACCTCAGCTTTTTGTGTTGTTTGAGTCAAGATCTCCCTAAACTGACCAGACTGGCCTTGAGCTCATTCTGTACCCAGATTGACTTTGAACTTGGAATCCTTCTTGCATTAGCCTTCCGAGTAGTTGGAATTACGTATCATCAGGAAAGCATTAATTTATTTATCATCAGGAAAGCATTAATTTATTGATTCTTCCCCCCACACATGCTGGACAAGTGCTGAGCCACTAAGCTCCGGCCAGAGCCCTTGCTTTTCACTTTTATGTCATTACACTCACTTTACAAGCACCCTCTTCACACCTCTGCCAACTGAAGTTAACCTCTGGCTCCCAAAACGTCACCAGTTACCTCTCTCTGAAATCCAGGCTGACCTTGAACTTACAAAGATCACCTGCTAGACTAAAGGCATGTGATACATCACCTTTTGATGTGGGCTCCTGGGCTCCAACTCAGGCCTCTACTCATGGAGCTATCTCCCCTGTGTAGCCTTCTTTTCTGCATCACAAAGCTAATGTGTCAGTTCCGAATCCTCCTGACTGCTTCTTCAGATGCGTCTCCCCAACTGGACTACCAGCTAAGCAAAGCCTGGAGACTGGTTTCATCCTATCCCTCCCTGCAGGGCCTAGTCCATCACTGGGCCAAGTAAGTTTAACTGACTGAACAGTACCTCCATTTCCTGGCCTTTGGCTAAGAAGGCCTGAATCAAAAGCTCCCAGTGGGTACAAAGAGATAGGAAGGAAATGTTAAGTCTTCACAGTACTGGGACTGGACAGGTGGCTCAGTGTTTAAGGAGCACTTGCTGCTCTTGTAAATAACCCAGGTCTGTTCTCAGCATCCACATGGCAGCTACAACCTCCTGTAACTCCAGTTCTAGAGACCCTGAAGCGCTCTCCATCCACTGCATCTCATGGTGCAGACACACATGAAGGCAAAAGGTCCCCATACACCTAAAAATAAGAAGTTTAAAAAAAAAAATCTGTTGGGTGTGGTGACTCACACTTTTAATCCCAGGACTCAGGAGGCAGAAGCAGGCAGATCTCTGTGAGTTCAGGCCAGCCTGGTCTACACAGTGAATTCCAGGACAGCCAAGGCTATGTAGAGAAATGCTGTCATTGTCATAATCATCATCAAAGAAAATAAATAAATCTGAGGTCGGGTATGGTGGTGCATGATTTTAATCCCCCAGCATTAGAGAGGCAGAAGCAGATGCATCTTTGTGAGTTCAAGGCTAGCCTGGTTATAAGAGACCTTGTCTCAAAGACAACAACACAACAAACAACCGAAAGGAAAACAAATGTTCTATCCAAACAAACTCCCTTGTTATCCTCATTCCAACGACTCTCCCTATCGCTTGCCATGCTCTACCACTACGGGCCTTTCTGTTCCAGGGTACATCCGGTTTATTTCTGCTTCTCTCCTCTGCCCGGAACAGTCTCTCACATCTTCCCATAGCTGGCTCCTTATTTAGGTCTCCACACAAGTGTCATCTTTTCAAACCACATCTAATGCCCTGTATTTTACCCTCAAACAAATCATATCCCTATAAATATTAGAAAGTTTCACATTGTCACTTCTTCACCTAAAAGTGAAAGGACCGGAAAGCCCACCATTTACCCTAGGGGTATGCCACGACCCCGACTTCACCCGCATTATAGTGCAAAAGACTGGCAAACTCCTACTTATCCTCCCAGAGACCGTCCTGCAGTGCCCTGTCCGGACCCCACCGCCCACAGCTGGTTACCTCTGGCACAGTCAGGTGCACTAATATGGGACGTCTGAGTCCGGGCGGCTCCAACAGCCCTTGGAGGGTGTGGCCGACGACTGCTCCAGGCTTTGGTCGGGGCGCCCTGCACCCCGGGACCCGGAGCCCGCAGGCTGTCACCTAGTCTTGCAGCACAGCCGGCTTCCGGCGCCGCTGTCATCGGAACCGGAAGGCGCGGCGGTTGCCCCTCGGGTGGGTCCGGGCTCGCCCATGCGCGGTGTCGCGGAGCGTGGGAGACCTTCTGTCTCGCCCGCGGCTTTGCAAGGAATGCCGAATGAATCGCTCGCCGGAGTTAGGCAGCAGTCAGCGCCTGCGCAGTGCCGGGACGCCCATCCCGACGACCCGGAGTAAACGTCGGGTTTCCGCGAGTCAGAACCACCGGAGGGTTGTCGCGAGTTTCTACCGGAAGTATTAGCTGGCGCACCTGCATAATCCGAGCCCCCCCACCACAATTCCTAGGTCTTAAATGTCCAGGCTGGGTTAAGGGAAGCTAAGGCAGAATAAGCGCGGGAAGTTCCAAGCTATTCTAGATTACAAAGTGACACTCTGGCTCAGAAAATAAAACAAAGCTGTGTATTGTGGTACCCGCCTATAATCTTATAATTAATTATAGAACGGTCAGACGTCCAGGGATACAAAGTGAGTCAGGCCAGCCTGAGCTACGACAGGGAGAGGGAGAGATTAGCTGTGTAAAGTGCATTCAAGTCCTTTGGTCCACCCTCAGCACCCGAAAAGTAAAAATTTTAGAAGACTATTACATGTATATGGTCCAATGATTATTATTTCCTGCGATGCTTTTTGAACTAGCAAATGATGTTTACAGGAAGAGTCCTGAGTCAATGGGGAAAGTGCTTGCAAAGCAAGTGTGAGGGACTGAGTTGAGATCCCAGATAGTTAGAAAGCTGCCTCACGCCTACTGGCGCAGACCTGTAACTGCAGCACTGGGGTTAACAGAAACTTAAGGATTCCTGTCCTTGCCTGCCTGCTAATGTGGCTAAAAAGCAGAGCTCTAGGATCAAGAAAATAAAGTGCAGAGTGATGGAGCGAGACACCCAAAATCCTTCTCTGGCGTTCACACATTTGTACAGGCAAGCACACCCACATTGACATCACACATAGACAATTTTAAAAGTTCTGTTTTTGTCCTCACTGGGTCACCTAACCCTATACATCCACAGCCCCCGGCCTGGCTGCTCTCTGTGAACAACTCTTTAGGGGCAAGATGGAATAGGGTTGTATATATGCCCTAACTAAAAAAAAGGTGAAGGAACCGGGTGTAATGGCACACACTTCTAATTCCAACACTGGGAGGCAAAGGCAGGCAGATCTGAGTTTGAGACCAGGAAAGACAGACAGACAGACAGACAGACAGACAGACAGACAGACAGACAGACAGAAAGAAAGAAAGAAAGAAAGAAAGAAAGAAGAGGGAAGGAAGGCGCGCGGGGTGGGGGGGCGAGGGGGAGACGAAGGTCCAAAAGGAGAGCAGGTGCTGATTCCCCAAACTAGAAAGGACTAAAAAAAAATTTCCTTTTGATCTTTTGAGAAAGGGTCTTCGGTAGCCCAGACTGGCTTGAACTCGTCATGGAGAACGTCTTTCCGCCTTCTGTGTGCTGGGATTACAGATGTGTGCACCACCACCACTTGGAATCCTCCAGCAACTCTTGCGCTCCCCCTCCTCCCCCCGTTTTTTTCTCTTTCTTTCTTTTTCTGGTTTTTCAAGACAGGCTTTCTCTGTGTAGTTCTGGCTGTCCTGCAACTCACGCTGTAGACCAGGCTGGCCTCGAACTCATAAACCGGCCTGCCTCTGCCTCCCCACCGCTTGGCTCAGGCAGTTGCTTTTTTACTGCTGGTTTCCCTACAGACATCTATGATGTCCTCCTCTTTCCGCCTCCTCCACCTTGCACAATTCAGCTTTGTTTTCTTTACAGCCTTGGCTTGAAATCATGTGTTTATGTGTTGATTTTGTTTTCTTGCCCCTATCTCCGCCTCCCCAACTTTTAGAATAAAAGCTCCATTGGGCTCAGGACTTTATCCTCATCGCTACTGGAACATAGTGAGCAGAGATGTTGGGAGCTGACCAACATTCTCTGCTTAATAAAAGAGGAAGCTGTGGCTCACAACCTGCTGAAACACAGCAGGGAAGAGGGCGGTGCAAAAAGGGAAGCTAGCCCGCGGGGGCATCGTGACCCCAGCATCCTGGAGATGCCTGGCGGTGTCTCAGAGCTTGGGTGGTCCCAGCCCCACCCGGAAGTCGCGGGGGCGAGGAGTTGAATGAGCTCTGCTTAGGGCAAAAAGCCAGAGCTGAAGAACCCGAGCCCCAGCCGGCAGGACCTCACAAGCTTTCTAGAAAGCCCCAGGCTTTCCCACTTCCTCTCCCAGGATGCTTCACCTTCAAGCAGGGTGTGAACAAAGCCAGCTTCTACCAGAACCTGGAGCGGCTCACATTTAGGCTTTGTCACGACGTCGTGGGCCTAGCGTTCTGAATTATTCTGCACTTTTCCTGTACACGAGTTTTCCTATTCGCCTGATTCTGTTGCTCTTCCCTCGTTCAGACTGGACTTTTGGTTTTTGTTGGAGGAGACTGCTTCAAAGTGGAATGACCACAAGCTGTTTCTTTAGTATTTCCTTTCTTTTGGGCCAGTTTCCTAGGATTTTTTTTTTTTTCAAATTCAAAAAGAATAAAACGAAGCTAGGGAGATACTTCAGTTGGTAAAGTGTCATGCAAGCTTGAGGACCTGAGTTCAATCCCTGCCGCCCACTAAAAAAAAAAAAAAAAAAAAAAGCAAGCTTGCCGGGCGGTGGTGGCGCACGCCTTTAATCCCAGCACTTGGGAGGCAGAGGCAGGTGGATTTCTGAGTTCAAGGCCAGCCTGGTCTACAGAGTGAGTTCCAGGACAGCCAGGGCTATACAGAGAAACCCTGCCTCGAAAAACAAAAACAAACAAACAAACAAAAAAAAGCTTCCTGTAATGCAAGCACTGGGAAGGCAGACAGCAGGTCCTTGGGGCTTGATAGCTATTGAGCATAGCTGAATTAGTGAGCCACAGATTCAGTGAGAGCCCCTCTCTCAAAAAAGGTGGAGAGCGATTTAAGAATATACTCAATGTTGACCTTTGACTTCTACACACAAACAGGAAAAACTTTGATGTCTATTTTATTTTACAAAGTAGTGTGATTTGTGGCTTATTTTGCCCCATATTCAGAAATCAAACCAAACAGCTCTGGTTAAATTGTGTTCCTTCCATAGGCCTTCCCTTTATTCTGTACGATTTTTGTAAAAATATGATTTATTTCTGGATTTCCACATAATTGTACTACACTATTTTCCTATTGTTTTTGTTTTGCAATGTGTAAAGTGATATATAAAAGAGCTGTGATTAAATACTCCCTCATTAAAAAAAAAAAAAGGGACAAAAAAGCCCTACAACGCGTTTTGAGAAAGTAGACTGGGGGCCTATAAAAGATGCAGACTTACATTCAGGCGAAACACACATGTAAAAATAAAATCCTGTTAAAAAGTGACAATGTGAGCTGGGGGGAGAATGGTACATGCCTGAGGCCATTAGGAGCTAAGCACCCAGTGACAGACAAGGCAGCTCCTGAAGCATCACAACATGGCCCACACCCTTCCTGGAGGAACGCCCCCTCACGATCTGAATCTCCTAATCTCAGGCAGGTTCCTCCTTTTCTTTTTATCCTCCTGACTTGTCTCCATCATGGAAGCCTCTGTTGATCCCACTACACTGTATTTAAGATCTTCTGGATTACCAGTCCTCTGTTCAAAACTGTGTATTTTATGTGTGTAGGTGCCTTCTCTGCACATGTCTGTGCCTGTGGAGGCCAGAAGAGGGCCATTGTATCCCCCAGGCTTGGAGTTCCAGGTGGTTGTGAGCCACTCTGTAAGTGTTGGGTATAGAACTGGAGCCTCTGGAAGAGTAGTCAGGGTTCTTCTGCTGAGCCATTTCCCCAGACGTGTGTCCTCTGCATCCCCTGCCTGGCTCTGCTGTCTAGAACAGCATTCGCTAGTATAGACATGTCTCCCTCCTCCACCAGAATACACTGTCTTCCTTACCTGTGAACTGTATTTGACCCATGGTCTCAATAGTGACTAAGTGCTAGAGCCTTGAACGTGTCACTGACCTAGAATCAGTGCCCACGAATGGCTCAGAATCAAACCATTCCCCAGGCCCTCACCTTAAAGCCATCCATCCTAGACAGTGGAGGAGTCTGGTCATCCTTGCTTCCATATCTACCTTTCTCACCCCTACCTTTAGGGGTTGGAGCAGTCTGAAGCAAAATGGAGGTCACAACCCAGTGTTGGCAATATTCACAGCCCAATGGAGTCTGGCAAGCCAACAGTTAGAACACTGTAGAAACACCCAGGGGAGACAGTAGTGAAGGGGCTCTGCAAAGTTTCCTTTGAGAAGCAGCACCCGCCGGGCGGTGGTGGCGCACGCCTTTAATCCTAGCACTTGGGAGGCAGAGGCAGGCGGATTTCTGAGTTTGAGGCCAGCCTGGTCTACAGAGTGAGTTCCTGGACATCCAGGGCTACACAGAGAAACCTGTCTCGAAAAACCAAAAAAAAAAAAAAAAAGAGAAGCAGCACCCAAGTGCTGGCTACCTATGTGGAACCATGAAATCAGGGCTCCACTAAGGGAGCCCAAGCTACCTTCTTTGTCAAGCTTGGGACTTACTCAGGCCCCCTCTTCTTTCCTTCCCCAAAGGCTCCAGAAATTAGTCTCCTCCTCCTGTCAACTTTGGTTTGGGCCAGGACAGCCCACAGCTGTTTGACCAGAGAGCCAAGAGATGCTGCCAAGATCACTGAAGTTGGAAGGTCCTGGAAAGCTGCTGGCATCAAGTGACAGGCTAAGAGGAAGAAACATTGAGTTAACAAGAGGGATCTGAGGCACAGAGCTGGGAACAGTATGAGATGCTCACTAGATTTCCACATAAACTGGCTGGGCCAGGGGTCTTCCAGAGGCAGCAGAGACAGGCTTCTCCAGTAGCTGTGACAGTGACTTCTATGACCAACTGGCCCAGAGCCACCCAGCCTGCTTGGGGACCAGGGAACTGGTTTGCCAAGGAAGGATGAGCTAACAAGAGATCTGGTTCTGGGCTGCCCTCCCCCTCTACATCTGGGCCTGGCCTTGGTTTCTGGCACCACTGCCAAGTTTTGGTACCGCCCACCCACCCCCGCTGGCTCTACTGGCCAACCCAGGTCGTAATTGCTGGGTGGGGAATTACACTGTGGAGTGGGTACACCAGAAGGTGGGACAGTGGGCACCTGGCCTGACTGGCTTCTGGCCCTGCTGAGAAGTAACTCAGACTTTAGGCTAACAACTGACTTATTAGGGGAGACCTCCTCGGGACCTACTAGCCCAGAGACTTGTGTTTGCAGAGACCTATAAAATGGAAGTGGGTATCATGGTCTGTGGGGATTAGCTTGCCTAACCCCCCACTTCTGGTGGGAACCAGGGCTCAGGTGTGGGTCTATGCATCTCAGCTACTCCCTGAGGACTATATGGGATGCAGGGTCTACCTAGTGTGACCAGTGTAAAGGGCTGGAACAATCGGGAAGAAATGGAAGGGACAGGGTCGGGAAGCACCCCTGGCTTCCACCCAGGAGCTGTTTTTTAGGGCCAAGGCCCCACACACACCCCCTTGGACACACCTACCACTCCTAAGCACATCTACACACACCTGCCAATCACAGATCATAAACACAGCATCCTCTCACACCAGACAACTCACACACCCAATCCTCCACCCTAAAAAAGGTGGGGCCCATCAGTCAGATCAGGTGTCACAGCTGGTCATCTAAACCGGGCACCTACTTGCTGGACCTCAGAGGCTCACAGGCATGGACCGAGATCAAGAGCTCTGTGACAATTCTGAAAGGATTCTTGAATGGTTCCAAGGAAGATACTAGAAGCAAATAAATGGCTGTGTGCAGTTGGGCAGGTGGATCTCTGTGAGTTCAAGGTCATCATGGTCTATATGTTAAATTCCAGGACAACAGCTACATAGAGAGATCTCGTCTCAAAAATCAAAATAAGAAAAAAATGGCTATTATCCCCCACACCCCCAGAGCAGGGAAGCAACACTGAAACTGCCTTGTGTCCCCAAGACCACAAGTGCCTAACATAAAACCAGGCAGACAGTCAGTCTGTAGTAGCCATTCCTATCACACATCTGTAACAAGTGGGTTCTCTTAAGTGGAAGGGAGCCCAAGTGGAAGTACAGGCCTATAATCCCAGCATTTAGGAGTCCCAGCAGGAGGATTTTGAGTCCAAGGCATGACTGGGCTATACTGGGAGACCCTGTCTAACACAAGGAAAAGGAAAGGCGGCAAGCTAAGGTGTAACACAGGTCTGTAATTCCAACAGGTGAGCAGCAGAATCCCTACAGGTCAGTCTGGGCTACACAATGAGATCCATCCTAGTCTGGTCTACACAGGTCTACACAGCAAAACCCTGACTCAAAAAAAAAAAATTAAAATTAAAAAAAGGCAGGTAAGGTAGATGGTAGGCAAAGAGGAGGTATCAGCTGCATCAGTCTCTAACCCAAAGGGGACAAAGCCCAGAGGATATATGCCACTGCTAAGGGAGGAGTGTCTGAGGGTTTCAGGGACCTGGGATTAGCTCTAGCTGGAAGCAGAGATTTAAAAGGTCAGCTTTGAGGCCAGGTACAGAATGAGGGACTCTTTCCCAGACCTTTCAAGATCTAATGCAAAATAAAATACCCCACAGGCCTCAACTGCTTCTGGAAATGATATAGTTCCTGCACGTGCCTCTGGCCCCCACACCATGGAGGGAGGGGCACACCACAGCTGGAGGTAGCAGAGCCCACAGGAGCTTTTACATGTTACAGAGGAAGCTGTCTTGAGCTGGCTCCAAACCCAGCAGCTGCCTGGGCACCCAGGGTCCAGATATCCCACCAGAAAAACACTTCATGTTCTGTAAATGCCTGTAGACCAATCCTTTGGTTTCCCTGGTATTGTTTCTTCTCAAACATCCGATGGTGTTGAAGAAAGCTCTTGCAGCCCACACACAGTAGCTAAGGCCTGTGGGGTATGGAAGGAAGGAATAACATTCCTCCATTCTCCAAGACATAAGACCATCGACTGTAACCGGGTATATTCTTTCCACTATTGGGACCATAGAAGGAACTACAGCCTAGGTCCAAGGCCTGGAACACTGATCATCCAGGAGCCTCTGGACTCAGGCCAAGGACAATCTTATCAACTAGGCCTCCTCATAGAAAACGTGCTTTTTATTCTGGAGGAGGCCAATCTTCCACCCATGGCTCCTTCCATGGAGGAAGACCTCAGGCCAGGTCACCTGCCACCCTCCTTCTCTCCCTCCCTTCTGCATCTTGGGGCTGAAGCTTGGACGGCTCCAACCTACTTTACCGGGCCACACCCACTGCTGGAAGCAGGGCTAGGCCCTCCCTGGGTGTGGTTCTCTGCTAGCAAGACTTTGCCACAGCTTCTGGAGCAGGCACCCTATCCATCCCATTGCCCGCTGGAGCCCTCCACTGGGTGGGCCTCCCATCCCTAAACTGGCCTCTACAGATTCTGCCCCAGACCAGAGCAAGGGAGGAGCCTGCCATCTCAGGGTATCTACTGACAGTATGCCTGCTGTCGGCACACTTGGCTAGCCTCAGATCTTGGAGGACTCCAGCCGGGGACTCCAGGATGTAGGGGGCTCCCGCAGCACTCGCAGCTCATGTTCAAGTGCCTGGTTTCGGCGGTACATGTCCATGTAGCTCCCTTGAATTTCTCGCTGGTAGCGAAGCACCCTCTCCTTTTCCTCCTGCCAAGTCTGCCTCTCCTGCTCGAAGCGCAGAGCCTGCTCCTGGCCACGAAGCCGCTCCTGTAGCAGCTCTGCCCTCAGCTGCTCGGCCCCTTCTCTGGCTTCACTGCCTCCTGCCTCCCCCAGCAGTCCTCTGCTCTTGCAGTCATCCGTTTCACAGTTGCCTGGGGCTTCCTCCCGAGGTGCCTGCTCTTGCAGGCTGCGCACTGCCTCACGCAGCCGGGCTAGCTCAGCGTCCTGAGCCTGGGCTTGTGCCCGGCTGCCCCGAAGTTGCGTCTTCAGACTGAAGATCTCTGCCAGCTTCTGTGCCAGCTCTGCCTGGGCTTCCCGAAGCTGCTGTTTCAACAGACTAATCTCTGCAGTCTTCTGGCACACCTGGGGGGAAGGGACAAACTGTGAGCAAGGGCCAAACACTGTATGATACTGGGGCAGGCTGCTTTATGGAACAGAGCATGGGACCAGGACAACTCGACAGATGTGATGCCTCGGATGGTGTCCTACCTCCCATCGGGCTTCTTCCTCTGGCCGGGCATTGGGGTCAGCCTCCATGGGGGGACCAGAGGTCCGAGGCTCTGGAGCCAGGCCCTGCTGAGCTCGCAGCTCCTTGCGCAGGCGCCGCTGCTCCTGTTGAGCCATAAACAGCTGCAGCTGGAGGTTGCGCTCGCTGCGCTCCGCTTTCTGGGCCACCTCATGAAGCCGGTCCACGTACAGACGCTTCAGCTCAGACAACCACAACCGCTGGCGCTCCTCCAGCACCTGCAGAGGGGAAGAGGAACTGGTCAGCAGTCGGCACAGCCCCGCTCAGATTTCCACACTTGGCCTTCCCAATAACAATGTTCATTTGTGCCCATAGCCTGCCACCATTAATGTCTTACGCACCTAGGCCACAGAACCGAGTCCTGACCACAGGTGCTTCATACCCAAAGAGGCTCTCCACAGACAGTGTTCCTAATACACGCAACTCACAGAAGCAGTCTCCCTCCTTCCTACACAATTCCCAGGCAGGACCAGAGGACATGGAATCCCTTCATGTAGTTGATGGGAGCTAAGGCAGGCTGTTTCTTTTCAGTGGTGACATTCGAACTTAGGGCCACACACAGGCTAGGCGAGTACTCCACCATTGAGTTATACTGCCAGTTTACAGGTGTTTTTTGTTTGTTTGATGTTTCTCTCTTTGAGCACAATGGGAGAAAAGATCTCATCAGGGGCGTAACCTCTGATCTCATTCTCTGCTGCCTCTACCACGAAACGGGCCCCCAAAATTATACTATGTTTTGGCCTTGCTCATGGTTTGTCCCTACCTCAAGCTTTGCCAGTTGTCAGAGATTAATCTGGTCCACCTACCAATGCAAGGGACAGACCACTCCAGGGCAGGGGCTCCCTCACCTGAGTAAAGGGGCTAGAAACATCCTGGTCACCGAGGTCCCTCTTGAGTTCCTCACAGGTCTCAGGCAACACGGCGACCTCCTCCGTAGTGGGGCAGGAGAACTCATAGGGGGGAGGTGGCTCAGGCAGGCAGCTCAGTACTGCCAGAGGTCCAGACTCCTTGGGGCTCCTTGGAGCACGATCCAGGGAGCCTCCAAGGTGATTAATGTGGCCCAAGGAGGAGCTGAAGGGGCTGGGGCCGGTACCTGGACTGCGGCCAAAACTACCCCCGCTGGAAGAGTCCGATAGGCTGGGCTCGGGGCCACCTTCATCTAGGCTGAGAGCATGAAGCAACTGTGCACGGGCCTGACTGGCCCGAGGCCCGGGACTCAGGGGTGGGTGACAGGCCAGAGTGTGCAGGCTGCCGTTGCTTCGCCACAACTTCTGGCCCTTGTGGGCTGCCAGGCTCTGCATGGACAAGAAGCCCTTCCCAGAGCCCACAGGAGGTTTGAACACAGAAGGACGGATTCGGCACTGTCAGGAAGAGAATGCAGGTGTGAGCAAGGTTAGCCACTTTTCTCCGTCTACCTAATATTCCCGAAGGCCCTAGGGATCCCCTCTGAGAATACAGGGCATGTATCACAGGGAGGCAGTGGTCAAGCTTCAGACTTCTCACACCTTAGTCTGCCCTATCCCATGGTCAGGGCCTCCCAGATGACCTCCCCGGCATCAGTCTCTCAGTTGGGCCCAATCCCCTGTAACACAGATGCACCTTGTCAAAGCGACCCCGCTCAGGCAGGGAAGTCTTGCTGAAGTCTCCAGCCCGAGGATGCTCCCGGTAGTAGAGGGTGGCATAGTCTGGCTCGTTCCGAGGAGCTCGCTTGGTAGTCTTGCCATCCTTCTTGGGGAGATGCAGGTAGCTGAAGAACTCTCGTTGGCCCAAGCCTTTCCGGAGCAGCCCATCCGGCTGCCGGGAGCCCCGGGAGCCAGCCAGTGCAGCCCGAAGTTCTTCAGGGGAAAAGTCCTGCCGTTCCAACAGGCTGCCTACGCTGCCCATGGCAATGCCAGCAGGGCCTGAGGCTGTGGCCATGAAGGTTCAACAGGGCACGGGCAGCTGATTCTGGGAATCAGAAGGCTCCATTAGTGACAGATGGACACTCAGTACCCAAGTTCCCAGATGCACTAAAACCAGACACTTGCCATCTGTAAGCTCCTCACTCTGCCCAGGCCCATCAGAAGCAGATTATGTGTGAACAGAATGGAATTCACAGGATGGCAAGAGGAAGGGTACATTGACTACTGCGTCAGACTAAGTCTAAAGAAAAGGAAATGGGACTTCCACGGGAACATCCAAAGGCACAGCTCCCAGACGGGGGTCTGAAGCGGAATGTAGAGGCAAGGCAGGAAGGCGAGGCCCTCAAGTAGCAGGGCAAGGGCCTTCTTCCTAGAAATGAGCCAGCAAAGGGCGGAGGGTGGCTCAGGTTTTGTCTGACCCATGATCTTGCTTATTTCTGACAGGCTCTAAACCAAATTTGGGGGATTGGGGAGGAGCAAGAACAGTGAACCAGAATGCAGGTCTGTTCTTCTGGCTTTTCTAGGTGGGAAACCCCTTTTCCCTCAAAGGGTCAGAGGTCCCCCAGGGAAACATCTGGAGTGGGTGAGGTTGGGGGCAGGCGGGATACAGTGGGAGGGATACAAACAGGAAGGGCCCAAGGGGAGGAAGGATGGTGATACACACAGGAAGGGCCTAAGGGGAGGAACAATGGCTTCTGTTTCCGGAACAGGTGTCCAGTTCTAGGCAGTGAAGGGAGGCAGAGGGAAGAGAGGCAGCCAGGCTTTATAATGCCACTGTGGCCGGGCGGTGGTGGCGCACGCCTTTAATCCCAGCACTTGGGAGGCAGAGGCAGGTGGATTTCTGAGTTCGAGGCCAGCCTGGTCTACCGAGCGAGTTCCAGGACAGCTCGGACTACACAGAGAAACCCTGTCTCGAAAAAACAAAAAAACAAACAAACAAAAAAAAAAATGCCACTGTGTTCTGTTGTTAGGTACCACCAGCCAGGGTCATAGAACCTGGGCTGGAAGCTAGCAGCTTGTGACCTTAGCCATGCCTAACTCGTGTGAGCCGTGCCTACTTCAGGAGCAGAAAAGCTACAATATTCAGCACTTATCATGTAGAGATGCTGAGAGCATGGGGTAAGATAATGTGACCAGGCATGCAGTCCAGGTCTGGCCTGGAGCCACAGTCAACACAGAACACCAAGGTTGAGCTTAACTACACACTCCAGCTCCGTACCAAGGGACCAGACTTCTGAATAGTCTCCCACATATTCTGGAGCCCAACTCTCAGGAGACTGGTGTGTGTGCCACACCCACTGCCCAGCATGCAGTAGGTGCAAACGACTGGCAGTGAATGGCACCTTTTCTGCTTCCCACTCACCCACACAAGCTGCTCCCAGTGCCAGGCAGATGTCTGGCAGGCAGGCTGCATCTGGGAGTACCCACCACCGCCCACCGATATGCTTCCGGGACACCCACTCCCACCCCAAACAATGGTGGTTAGGAGGCTCCATCCTCAACCGTTTCCAGGTTTTGTGTTTGTGAAAGACAAAGCATTCCCTGCCAGAGGGAGGGAAGGCAGCCTGGTCCCCACCCCCACTCCACAGCCAACTCTACCCTAGGCAATGAATAACTGTAGTGGCCTGCGCCCGAGTAACACACCACTCGAGGTGAGGTGCAAGTCTGAGTCTGGACACCCAGCCCAGCCCCATATGAACAGTGAAACCCTTCTAGAGATATTACAAGCTATGCAAATACAAGAGATTTCGGGTTAAGGGACTACTGTAGCTGGGGCTCTTACAGTAACGTGGCACTTTGCAGGAATCTCAAGAAGACTATGGCTTCAGTATCCCTCCTTTTCAAACTTAATTCATTTATTTATCTTGGTTATTTGAGGCAGAGTGCTGGAATTAAAGGCATGTGCTGCCGCCCTTAGCTCAGTATTCCTTTATAAAGATAAGTCCTTGGAGACTCAAAGTGATGGAATGACCCTCCTAAGTCACAGACCTGGTCAGGATGAGGACTCATGGGATCACTAGGGCTGTCCAGTGTCTAGGAGGACTCGGGATGCCACCCACAATCAAAAGAATTAGACCTGGGTCACCTTATCTCCCCATTCAACACTGCCTTACCTTGAAAGCCCACCCAGCTAGACAGACATCATTGTATGTGAAATAGTCTACTGTTCCTCAACAGGATTGAAATCTAGTCTCCAGCCATCTCTCTGTCTCCCTCCCCAGTTACCTCTGTCAGCATAACTGACGAAGAGGCAATGGGGGAGAACCGGCTTTGTGAACTGTTAAGTCCTGTGTGCCTGCTGGGGACAGCCAGATATACCCATCTCACCCCAGACACACAGACCCTCACTTTCCTCTGTGCAGACGCTCGAAGTCTCATGAGAAACAACTGACACTATGTAGTACCCACTAAAGGGTCTCAGGTCTCAGGGATGAATCAGTGTAGCCATGAGCCAAACTGTGCAAACGTGAAAACAGTGTGGGGGGTAGAGGTCCCATAGACAAATGTATGTTTCGAGACCAGAGTGAGGACCGTCCCGTCCAACAGCGGACAATACGGCTGATACAAGGTCACCCACCATTCATCCACCTAGACCAGGTCTCACATAGCACTGTCTGCTCCACCTGCTGGGCTGAGGCCACCCCAGGTCTCAGTCTGTAGACAAACCCTTTCCCTAAAGAACCCAACCTACCTCTGCCCCTCCCCCAACACACACATTCCTTCCCTCCCGTTGCTTAGGAGCCTTGGGATCGCCTGCCCGGGCCAGGGCAGCTGTGCAGGCTCTTTGGCCTGTGATTTGGTGGGGGATGGAGGAGAGAGCTAGCAAGAACCTTACAACCTCTGGGATACCAGAGCAGAGCAGAAAGTGAGGGGGTTTCCATCAAATGCTAGGACTGTGCTGCCACAGTAGGGTGCCTATCTCAATGCCCAGGGCTCTGTAAGGAGCTGCATATATACCATTACTCAGCCAGCCACAGCAGTACCCCTTCATTCCTGTCTCTCTCTGCCCCAGGATTAGCCAGCAGTGCAGAAAGCCTCAAATAGCGGTACACAGTGATACGCAGTGGGGTACCCCATCACCAGACCCTGGATACCTCTTCAAAACACACCCAGGAGGTGAAATGGGTTATTTGGTTTTGCTTCATCGGAGGAAACAGGAGCTCAGGAGGTAAAATGATGTGACCAAGGTCATGTTCGGCAGTATGGGAGGAAGTGTCCTGGCTCCCCCCAAGGCAGCTTTCACTGCCTTTCCTTCAGGTTGGGGCACCGCATCCTCCACATGGCCGGAGTTACAGTTCAATCTAAACAGCCATTAGTCTCACCAGAGTGCCCAAGGCGAGGGTCACACCACCTGCTGGGGTGGGGGTGGGGGGATCAGTCCTTCTGAGGGGTGTGCCTGCAGCTGCCATAGAGGAATGACACTGGAATGTCCCAACTCCAAAAATGGGGACAGCCTGAGAGGCGATGGGGGCGGCTGGCATACCCTGCCCCCTCGACAGAATTATCCACATTTGCTCTATGTACAGTGCTTCAGTGTTCCTGAGCTCCTCTATTTCATAATGTCACTTCATCTCCACACTAGTCGGTGGAGCACCACATAAAGGACCCTACCTACACCTGGGGAAACTGAGGCTTGAAAGAAGGAATCCCACGCTGAGGCCCAATCTGGATTCCCACAGTAAAAGCCCTCTATACTACACCCAGCTGTCCCAGCTAGGGGTCACCTTCCACTAGCATACTCTGCTGTCTATGTAGCCTGCCCAGCCCCCCATGCTCGTTTCTCCCAAGGGCATCTACAGCTAGGTTGAGCGGGATGGAACCTAACCCCCCTCCCCTCCCAGGAATCTTTTCCTGCCCGCCCTGGGGAAAGAGGTAAGAAGAAGAAATAGTGGAAGTGGCGCTGGTTTAGGGACTCTGAGCTTAGGAAACTGCTAGAGGCGGTGTCGGGAGCTGGCTGGTCGCTTTCATTCACAGTCTTGCACATACACACCCACACGCAGCTAGTCGGCAGAGAAGCCCTGCTTGTGAGAGCCTGGGAGGAGGCTGATCTCCAGGTCCAGGAGGGCCTCCCGCCTCTGCTCCCGCCCAAGGACAACCATGCCCAATCTGTACCCTTGGATTGGGTATGTCTCAAGCCCCCATCTTAATACAGTTAAGAGTCCCGGTCTTTACTTTTGTCAAAGGCTAAAGTCAGGACTGAAACAGGGTCTCAGACCTCGGGACGTCCCCTATTCGCCGGTCCCCAGTTGAGGACCAGACAGGGTAGGGGGTGCTGAGGCAGGAAGAGGTTACTCTGAGGGCGAGGTCAGGAGAGCGGTATCCCCGGGAAGGCGGCAGAGAAGACAGGTTGGACATCCCGGTGGAACTGCGCCCAGGAAGGCTGTGGAGGAAGCGAGGGATCCCAAAACTACCTACCGGAGGCCCTCCGAGCTACCCAGGGGGTGGGGTGGGGTGCAGGTCTCCCGCCTGCCGTCTGTGGGGCCTGCTTAGAGCTGGTGCAGGGGGCGGAGGCCGAGGTCAGACTCCTGCGCCAAGGGCGCCTGCCCCTCCTAGCTGCGGCGCGGGGACCCGGGCGATGCTCCGTGGAAAGCGCATTTACAGGTCAGCCTCGTGCGCGGGAGCAGAGGACACCGGGGCGCGCACAGCATCCTGCCACCCCCGCCAGGTGTCCGAGAACGACCTCAGCGACCCGCCCTGCCCACTTACCATGCTGGCGCCGTGGATCCCAGGGCGCGCTGCAATCCCCAGCTCAGTCTCGAACCTTTCTCTTCCCAGGCTCTTCGGGCACGCGCGGGAGCCGGACCGGCGGGCAGAGGACGCACTGGGCGACACTCGTCGGCTGGCCCCAGAGACGGAGGGAAAACCCGGCCTGACTCACTCGCGCGGCGCGAGCCCCAGCGCTCAGCCCGGCCCCCGGATGTGGGGGGCGGGAACCGGCACCGCCCCCAGCGACCTGAGCCCCGCCCGGGTTCGGGGTTGCCGCGGGGCCGGGTCCCCACAGCTAGCTGCGCACGGTGCAGCAGCCACCCGTTGCGCGCTCGCTCGCTTGCCGCTGCTCGCTCGCCCGCCCGCTCACTGGCGTGCAGCAGCACCGCAGACCCCAGCCCGCATGAGGCTCTAGAACGCGCGCCGCCCGGCTGCTCCTCCTCCTCCAGCTCCCGGCCTCGCCCGCCTCACCCGGTTTCCTTCCAAAACCAGCTTCCAAACTGGCTTGCTGGGATGGGTCGGTCAGGTCTCTGCCGCCTCTTTTTCAGGTAAGCTCCACTTTCCTCGTTTGAGAATAAACCCAGAAGCGCTCTGAGAGTAGAAGAGGTGTAGTAGACTTCTGTGGTAGTTAGCCGCTGGACTTTTATTTTGGAGGGAGGTTGGTTTTCCTCCGCAGCCTTCTAGGGGCGGCAGGTTCAGATGCCTTTAGGGGCCAGACTGATAGTGTAAATGAGTCATATGGGTTGGGTTAGGCAGTAGCGGGGACGGAAACAGAAGGTTGGACACCCAAACACGTTCAAGATCAAGAAGTTAGAACACCTTTTCTTCCTTAAAAAGTTAAACATAGATGGGGTGGGGGGGGTTGTAAGGGTTGTATGTGGAGAGGTGACTCAGTGGTTAAGAGCACTTGCTGCTGTAGCGGAGGACACGGGTTTGGTTCCCAGAAACCACATGGTGGCTCACAACCCTTTGCAGCTCCAGTTCCAGGGTATCAAACGCCCCCCCTCCCGGCCTCTGGGGGCTACTGCACACACTTGGTGCACATTTACTCACACTGGCGCATATACATAAATTTGTTTGTTTGTGATTTTAGTTTATTTTTTATTTATTTATTTATTTATTTATTTATTTTGGTTTTTCAAGACAGGGTTTCTCTGTGTAGCCCGGGCTGTCCTGGAACTCACTCTGTAGATCAGGCTAGCCTCGAACTCAGAAATCCACCTGCCTCTGCCTCCCAAGTGCTGGGATTAAAGGCGTGCGCCACCCCCGCCCGGCTGCCACCAAGTTCTTGTACCCAGATGTTCATCGCAATACTGTGTGTAACAGCCAAAAGGAGGACACAGGTCAAACCCTCCAACAATTAATGAAAGGATAAACTGTGGCCCACCCATGCAGTGGAATATTATTTACCACAGAAAAGGAATAAGTGCCATTTCATGCTACAACTCAGATAAACCTCTAAGAAGTGATGCTAAGTCAAAGAAACTCACCAAAGACCACGTGTGAGCCCTTATGGACAGAATGCAGACTAGTGCTAGAAGCAACGGGGAGGGAGAGATGAGGATGGTCCTTACAAGTTATGGGGTTTCCGTCCTGCTGTCAGGTGGTGGTTCCACACTTTCCTTTTACATTGTCTTACAGAGAGGGCTGGGATGTGAGTCAGTAGTAGATAGTAGGCATGCTCTCAGATGCTGCTTAAGGCCCTGGCTTCAATTCAATTAGGGCACGTCCCCTAAGTTAAAATGGATAATTTTGTATCAGGCAAAACAACTTCATTTAAACAACAAAACATCATTGTGGCCCAACACGTACCTATTTGTCACCTCAGTTTTCTATTTCTACCATAGGCAATTTTTAACAATGGATTTTTCTCTTTAAGAGAACTTATTCACAGCTGCTCAGTATCTCAGTAATGGAGGGGCTATAGGTATATGGGGGAGGAGGGCTGCCTGAGACCGATGAACATTGGCGGCAAGAAAGAGCACACTTACAGTCTTGGGGGTCTGAGGAAATGTCTCTCTGGGTAAGTAGCCTGCAGAAGCACAGCATTCTAAATGTTTCCTCAGGAAGGTGTATTCATGGTGCTAAGGCTCAGAGCTGGATAAATCTGGACACGTTCAGATATAGAGGACCTCTCTAGGGAGCCTAGGGCCTTGAGAGTTCCCCAAAGGTGGCACACAGGTGTTGTCCCAGAAGTGCCTCGTGGATCATCCTGCAGAGCCCTCTGCAGTACATACATGAGAGTAACAACAACAACAATAATCACCAAGTATTTGCAGAATTAAGGCATTTGTGATTCCATAGAAAATAGGAAGATCAGACTGGAGAGATGGCTCAGCGCTTAAGAGCACTGACTGCTCTTCCAGAGGTCCTGAGTTCAATTCCCAACACCCACATGGTGGCTCACAACCGTCTGTAATGGGATCTGATGCCCTCTTCTGGTGTGTCTGCCAGCTACAGTGGACTCGTATAAATTTAAGAAAGAAAAGAAAGAAAGAAACAGAAAGGAAAGAAGGAAAGAAGGAAATGGGAAGATCAGGAGTTTGTCTGGCTGGCTGGGGGGGGGGGGGGCTTCCACACAAGGCTGGACTGTGAACTGTACACACAAGCCCTGCTTCCTGACTGAAGCAGGGAGCATGGGCTATTAGGCTTCCAGCCAAAAGAGGTCTGTCAGTAGGAGAGATCAGAAATGTTCACCAAATGGTTATAAAGAATGGTGGCCTTGGTGAGAACATTCTTAAGGAGAAAAAGTTAAAGCTGAATTCTAGATCCTTATTATTCTATGTGCATTGTTTTGCCTGCATATGCCCAGGTGAAGGTGTCAGATGTTGGAGTTACAGTTGTGAGCTGCCATGTGGGTGCTGGAAGGGTAGTCAGTGCTCCTAACCACTGAGAATTCTTGTTTGTTTGTTTGTTTATTTGAGACAGGATCTCTTGAAAGGCAGGCTGTCCTTGAACTCATTTGGTAGCAGGATGGCTTTGAACTCCTGACCTTCCTGCTATCCATACTCTACTGGGATTACAAATTCCTTAGCTCTGTAAATACTTAGTAATGATTATTGCTGTTGTTACTCTTGTCGTGTATGTGTGTGTGTGTGTGTTGGTGTGTGTTAGTGTGTATGCATTTGCATGCAGGTGGAGGACAGAGGACCATTTGTGACGTCTGTTTCTCTCTTTCTACCTTTACATGGCTTCCAAGGATCAAGCTCAGGTCCTTAGGCTTGAACAGCAAAGACTCTGCCCATTGATCTGTTTCAGCTGCCCCATCTCTAAGTGACTCAGGTTCAGTGGTACCCAAGGCCGCCTCCCTCCCCTTCTTGGATCCCCTTCTATATTTGCAAATGTAGTAACTTATCCGAGTTCTGCTTTCCTCCTTCCTCCCTCCTTCCTCCTCCAGTGTTCTTTCCCTGTACCAGGCTATCAGAAGAGAGGGATGGTGGATGTGTCTCAGGCATCCCAGCAGGAAGGACTAGGTCAGAGGCTCCTGCTCAACAGAACACTCAGAGCTGGCACTTCAGGTACAGATCCTGGCCGGGAAGCAGAGCTGAGAGGGGCCAGAGTGGAAGGAGAGAACCTCTCCTAACCTTTGAAGAGAGATGTCATTCAGGGAAGCAAGGGAACTCAGGAAGCAGGCTACATGTTCCCATCCTTTGCACAGGCTAGACACTCCACAGACTGCTAAGACCACTGTTGTGCCCCCCTCACCCCCACACCCCGTCTCTAGGGAGGAGCTGGCCTGACAGATACTGCCTGGCTTTTGAGCCTTTGCATATTGTTACTCTTGTTACCTCGATAGGAAATGGCAAGGCAAATAGGACCAGCTGACCCTGTAGAGAAGTATACTGAGATGCAATACAGTACCTCCTCTTCCCCTAACCCCCTTATGCCTTCCTCTGTGTTATCAAGACATAGGACCTGCCATTGGACTCTTGGATGCCCTTGGTTCAGCTTTCTCTGATGAAAAAGTTGTGGGGTCCAGAGGGGGGATGTGATCTACCATCCTCAAAGTACACCTTAGCGCTAGAAGGCCTGAAAGAGTCTGCCTTTCTGAGGTCTTAGAGAGAAGGTGAGCTGGAAAGAGGTGGGGATCAGAGGCCATCAGGAGCCCAGGCTGCTTTCCTCACAGCGCAGGCTTGCCTCACACCATGAGAGAGACTAGATTCATGCAGTCAGCTGGCTCCAGGGGGGGGCGGTGTACCCACCGAACTGTCTGAGTCTTGAGTTCACCATGCAGACACACATACGTGAGTATCTTGTCCCCACATTTGACAGACCTATGGATTTAACATGCAAGCCATGTTGTTCAAATGCCAAAGAGGAAGGCACTTGGGGCACCAGGCCAGGGCTGAAGTGAAACCAGATTCCCTGGGTATACCTGTTTCCTGAATCGGCTAACCTGGGACAATTTAACTTCCTTCAGTTATCTGTTGCCTGCAAGTGCCCAAGACAGTAAGGGTCCTAGGGCTACCCATGTTGAGTAGGAATTCATCCCATCTCTGGCTGCCTCCTCTGGCCCCATCACCTCTCCTCTTGACAGTTTCAACAGCCTTCCTAGGCTTCTCTCCAATCTGCCCGAGAGGAACCTTCTAGCCCACACATTTGTCTCCAGCTCTCTGAAGCCTGTGTCGTGGAGTCTCAGCTCAAGACTGGCCCTGCTACCCCTTCAGTCTTAGGCACAACTGCTGCCTCCGGGCTACCTGCGTCTTGGGGGTTGCCTCAGTCTCTTCCTCGTAACTGGCTGGTTTGACAAAGTTCATCTTCCCACCCTCAACATAAAGTTGATCACAGTGTCGCCCCTCTTGGCCTCTTTCTTCTCAATGGCTCTTTCACCATGCACCCTCATTGCTGGGTCACTTGCCCTGTCTTGTCACTCCCAGAAAATAACAAGCCCTGAGCACATAGGTGCCCAGTACAGATTTCCCACGGTCTTGAAGGGTTTGGGAAATGCCATCCCATCATATTACACCTAACTCTGCTGGCTCCTTTGCTCTGAGGCCTGGGGAACAGCAAGCAGAACGGTCTGGACAGCCCTATCTTTAGTTTTCGACACAAGATCTTGCTATCTAGCCCAGACTGACCTGGAAGTCATAATCCTGCCTCTGCCTCTGTAATGCTGAGATTACAGATCAGATGTGCACCACCATTTCTAGCTTCTGTATAGACCAAGACAACGTTTAATCACTATGGAGCTCCTCCGCTCACCTTCCTGAAATTTGTGGCATATCCATCCTTCCATTCCAGGAGCCCAGAGCCCTTATTCTTTTCTATAGCACCAATTGTTTTGTATTGAAACACAGGTTTTCTCCGTTTGTTTGTTTGTTTGTTTGTTTTTGAAGTAGGGTGTCTCTACGTAACCCTGGCTATCTTGGACCTCACTATGTTGACCAGTTTGGCCTCAAACTCACAGAGATTCACCTGCCTCTGCCTCACTAGTGTTGGTGCTAAAGGCTTGCACGGCCACACCTGGAAGCTTTTCTTCGTTTTTTGAGATGGAGGTCCCGTGCACCTCAGGATGAACTTAAACGTACTTTGTGGCTTACAGAAGACCTCGAACTTCTGATCCTTCCACTGCTACCTCTTGAGTGGGGTTGGACACTATGCCCAGCCCTGGTACTGGAGACTGAATCCAGAGCCTTGTCCATGTTCCGAAAGCCCTCTGACTGAGCTACGCCTCCAGTTTCCTCCTGTAAGAGAGAAATGCTGTGTAGGCATGTGTGCCTGATTGTGTGTGTGCCTCCTTTCTGTGCGGTACCCACATAAGCCAGAAGACCTCCCAGAGCTGGAGTTACAGGCGGCTTTGAACTGCCTGATGGTGCTGGAAACCAAACTCCAATTCTCTGTAACAGCAGAAGGTGCTTAATTGCTGAGCACCTCTCCAGCCCCAGTTTTCCTCATCTTAATCTGTCTAACGATACCTTAATTAGTAGACCAGCCAAGAACTTTTAGGAGGGCAGAGATCATTTCCCCTCACTACAGCCTCCTCTGGAGCCTGACAGTTGGCCATGGTCCTCTCCATTGCACTGTCTGTCCCCAAAGGAACTTCCTGGATGTTTCTAACCAGAAAGAGAAGAAAGAAGAGAGGTGGTTCTCTATGGTCCTTGGTTTTGTAACTGCCTGGTGACCTTTCTGAGCCCTGGATTATTTGTAGAACAGGATAAAATCACAGGCTTAATAAGTTCACTCAGGTGCAGGAGCTGCCGTGATGCACAGGGACTTGACAGCCCTGCAGCCCCCACCCTTGACCTCTCACCCTCCTTCCTCCTCTTTCCTGTCCCCTTGGAGCTGAGCCAGCTTTGAGCCTGATAGAGAAGATTTGGGCTGTGTTGGAGGCCACTAAGGATCTCAGTCTTTGCAAAGAGCAGGCTGACAGATAGATACTGCTCAATACCCCAGCTCCCCCATGGGTCACAGGAGGCTGTCCTTCACCTGGGTCCAGTCCTCCCATCTTGGCCTAAAAGTAGATGGATTGCCCTCCCTGAGTCGACAGAGCTGGGAGGAGCCTTCACCTGGCTCCTCTTCTGCCATCCTTCCTCCCTTGGTGACCTGGTGACCTGGGTAGCCCCAGGCAGACTGTGGGTGGGAGCCGAGACCTGCCAGGACTTGCCCCAGTACCAGCTTGAGGGCAGGCAGCTCAGACCTGCAGGAGCCATCCAGGACTCAAGGCTAAGACCCGCCCCTGGAAGTCCAGGCTGCCCAGCTAGGCCACAGAGAGAACTGGACCAGCCAGTCCAGGAGGAGCTGCCAGGCTAAGTGGCCACAGCACTTCACAGAGCTGTGGAAGCCTGGGCCTCAGGCTCTCAAGGGTTTAGGGCCTGAGGTGGGGGTCTGGCCTATAAGGAGGTATGGGCATACTCAACCCTACCGGCACACTTTAGGAGAGTAAGGTGGCACTTGGTATATGAGGTGTATTTACCTCAGTGCATTTAAAAGGGAAGGAAAAATATCAGCTCAATAAAGTGACCTTGGATTCTTATGTGTCGTTCCTGACTACAAGTGAGTTTAGGCCAGCCTGGGCTACATGAGACCCGACCTTAAAAAAAACAAACAAAACAAACCATAAAAGTCATGGTTTTTCTGTGTTGATGATGATGACCTTCAGCTAGCAATCCTAGGCCCAAGCCATCCCTCCTCAGCACCCCAAGGAGCTGGGCTACAGGTGGGGACTCATGTAGCCCCTTTTCTAAGAATTGAAGCCAGGGCCTCATATCTGCTAAACTCCTGTACCAAAGTGTATCTACCCCCCCCCCAACTACACCCTCAGCCGTCCTGGGTTGTTTCCAAACAAATTCCAGATAATAGCATTTCATCCATAAACATCTTAGGGAAGGCATGTAAGTTGTACTAATTGTGCTTTTATTTGGGGGCTAACTGGAAACCGAGCCCAGGGCTTTACACATATTAAATATACTTGCTTCCTCTTAAATTTTTGTTTGTTTGTTTTTTTTTTAAGCAGAGTCTCACTGTAGCCCTGACTGGTCTGGAACTTGTTACGTAGACCTAACTGGCCATTAATTCACAGACATCTGCCTGCCTCCTGACTGCGGGGGACTGAAGTCGTGCACTACCATAAAGCTTTCCATCCGTCATGCCTGACATAAGGCTTTCTACTACCAGGCTACACTGAAGCCCTGCATTTGTTTTCCTGTGTGGTTTTCACAGGCATGAGAAAGTAAAGCTGAGGACTGCGGATGGGCAGGCGTTCTCTTTGCATTGCCCTGCCACCCTTGGCCACGGGGGACGGAAGCAGGAAGATCACCTGTTTCTCCCCTCACAGGAAATTCAGGGCAAAAAAAAAAAAAAAAAAAAAATGGCCTTTGGGGATAAATGGGAAAAATGTGGAGCCCTGCCTCAGCTCCCCTGGGGAGAGGGGAGTGCCAGGCTTGATGTGTTGGGTTGCAGTGTCTGGGGTCTCTGCCACCTGTACCCTTCTTGCTCCCTTTGCCTCTCCATGTGCAGTCTGAGGGCCTGGCCCCGCCCACTCCCCTCCGTGCCTTTGGGCTCCGTTCTCCACCAAGTTCCACACAGAGTCTTTGAAAGTCTTCCAAGCATCACCTTCTCTCCTGTACATCTGGTACCAAGGCGGAAGTTTCTCTAGAGCCCAGTTCTGTTCTGCTTCCTTAACCCAGTAAATGATTAGATGTGCCTGGCACACGGCCCAGCCCCAGCTTCCTTCCCAAACCTGCAGCTAGACCATGTGACAGCCACTGCCTATCCCCAAACATTTTGCCCAGCCCCACCCAGGAGAGCCAGACAGCTGCACACACCCTCGCCCGCTTGGCACTGCCATACTTCCGCCCAGCCCTCTTTCAAGACTTAGGAGAACAGCAGCTTTACCCTGCTACCTCTGCCCGGAGCCCACCACACATGGCCTTAGGAAGTTTTCAAGGCCTGGCCTTTGTGATGCCCTTGGCAGGACTGTGTGGTATAGAAAGGTCAGAGAAGGCAGGCCCAAGAGGTGCTGCTTAACCTGTGCATAGCCACCATCCCCTGGGACTTCCTTGTCAGGCTGATGGGAATAGAGAAGGAACCCATAGGGACCAGTGTCCCTGGGCCAGCTCACCTGCTTGATTTGGCATTGTGGAAAGGTGCAGACTTGACTACTGCCTAATACAAGGCCCCAGCTCTGTCACCTGCCAGAGGACCACCGTTGAGGGAAAATCCTATTCCATCCCCTTCGGCCATTAGCCACTGGAGAATGTGGCTCGAGGCTGAAGGCCAAGGTGAACCCTGCAGGTGGTAACAGCTGGACACTGGCAACTGCCTCCTTGATCTGGGCAGCAGGCCCTTTCTTGAAGGTGACATCCTCCTGTCCCACCGACCTACGCCACATGCGAGTTACTCTATGCCTGGCAGACACAAGACCTAGAATGGAAGCCGCCTGGCGGTGGAGCATGGCCTTCTAGACTTCAGCTTTCTGTGTGCATGTGACAGTATGTGGTGCTTTGTGTGTGTGTGTGTGTGTTTGTTTGTGGCTCTCGTGCACAGATACAGAGGCTGCTGGCTGTCGGGTGTCCTGCTCTGTCACACCCCACCTTATTCCTCTGAGCACAAACTGTTTTTTGCCGAGGACCCAAGTTCAAATCCAACCCTTGCATCAGGTGGTTCACAACTGCTTATAACTCCAAGGCCTCCAGGAACACCTGAACTCAAAAATATGTGGGCCCAGTAATAAAAATGCTCTTTTTAAAAATATTTGGGCTGAGTTCAAGGCCAGCCTGGTCTACAGAGTAAGTTCCAGGACAGCCAGGGCTATACAGAGAAACCCTGTCTCGAAAAACCAAAAAAAAAAAAAAAAAAAAAAAAAATTGGGGGCTGGAGAGATGACTCAAGCGGTTAAGAGAACTAACTGATTTTCCATAGATCTTGAGTTAATTCCCAGCAACCACATGGTGGCTCACAACCATCTGTAATGGGATCCAATACCCTCTTCTGAAGGCAGCTATAGTGTACTCCTATACATAAAATAAATAATTCTAAAAATATTTGGTTGTTTTTGTTTTTCCTTTTTTTTTTTTTTTTTTTTTGGAGACAGGGTGTCTCTGTGTAGCCCTGGCTGTCCTGGAACTCACTCTGTAGACCAGGCTGGCCTCGAACTCAGAAATCCGCCTGCCTCTGCCTCCCAAGTGCTGGATTAAAAGTGTGCGCCACCACTGCCCAGCTTTGTTTTGTTTTTAAGACAGGGTTTTTCTGTGTAGTCTGAGTTGTACAGGAACTCCTACTGTGAGCCAGGGAGTCCTTGAACTCAGAGATGCGTCTCTCTAGCCTCTGCCTCCAAGTGCTGGGATTAAAGTCAAGTACCACCAAATCCAGATAAATCTTCTTCTTTTTTTTTTTTTAAGACTTTTTGTTTGTTTGTTTTTCGAGACAGGGTTTCTGTGTAGCCCTGGCTGTCCTGGAACTCACTCTGTAGACCAGGCTGGCCTTGAACTCAGAAATCTGCCTGCCTCTGCCATCACCGCCTGGCTTTTCTGCAAACTTGGCTTTTGTCTTTAATAACTGGCAAGATACTGTGGAGGCAGGGGTAGGCAGTCTACAGAACAAGTTCCAGGACAGCCAGAGCTACTCAGAAAAACCCTGTCTTAAAAAACAAAACAATCGGGAAAAAAAAAAAAAAAAAAACACTAAAACACTAAACAAATAGTAGCTATATGTGTGTATATCAAAGAACTGTCTTAAAATTAGTAGATGTCTTTGTTTTGAATATCTACTGTATATATCTGTGTGCCTAGGATCTTGTAAAAATGTCTTAAGGTGAAAAATGTCACCACTCAGAAAGGATGAGAAGCCCTGCCTTGAGGCTTCTCGGAGATGGGGTGTAGCCCAGTGGCAGCCTGTTTCCCAGCATGCACTCAGCCTGATGGGTGGGAAGGAGTTCCCTGCTCAGATGCTGGGTGTTGGTGAGGCATTAGCCTTGGCTTCCTGGGACCTGCATTCACATTCCTCCCAGGTCCTTACCCTGGAGGTGGCCTTCATCTCCCAGGGGCTTTGGTTTTATTAGTGAAAGGAGGGAGGTAACTGTAGAACGGAAGATTGGACTTTTCTCCATTCACCAGAAAGCATATTGCTAGCACTGCTTCAGCAAGGACCACTGAACACGGACTGACAACACGTTAATCAGTACCCCCCACACACCCTTTTTTTTCTTCTGACAAGGTCACATGTAGCCCAGGCTGGCTTTAAACTCCCTGGGAATGGGAGAATGACTTTGAACTTCTTATCCCCCTGAGATAACAGGTCACACTACCATGCCCATTTTACAAGGTGTTGGGGGGGGGGGTGACGTAGGACTTTTTACATACGCAGGGCTACACTCACACATGGCACACATAATAACACCAGAGATTTTATGTTACAAAGACATAGTAAATATCTGATATTATATAGACCAGTTAGCCAATCATTATACATTGTATTCATGCCGGGCGGTGGTGGCGCAGGCCTTTAATCCCAGCACTTGGGAGGCAGAGGCAGGCGGATTTCTGAGTTCGAGGCCAGCCTGGTCTACAGAGTGAGTTCCAGGACAGCCAGGACTACACAGAGAAACCCTGTCTCGAAAAACCAAAAAAAAAAAAAAAATACATTGTATTCATGTAATCACAGGTCACACTATGGCCAAGGGATGAAAGACAACTATTATGGATGGTTTTTGTTTGTTTGAAAAAGGGTCTTGCCGGGTGGTGGTGGCGTACGCCTTTAATCCCAGCATTTGGGATGCAGAGGCAGGTGGATTTCTGAGTTCGAGGCCAGACTGGTCTACAGAGTGAGTTCCAGGACAGCCCGGGCTACACAGAGAAACCCTGTCTCGAAAAAAAAAAACAAAAAAAAAAAAAAGGGTCTTATATAGACCATATTGGTCTCAAACTCAGAGGTCTGTCTTCTGAGTACTGCGTTCAAAAGTCAGTCCTAGCCGGGCGGTGGTGGCACACGCCTTTAATCCCAGCACTTGGGAGGCAGAGGCAGGCGGATTTCTGAGTTCGAGGCCAGCCTGGTCTACAGAGTGAGTTCCAGGACAGCCCGGGCTACACAGAGAAACCCTGTCTCGAAAAACCAAAAAAAAAAAAAAAAAAAAGTCAGTCCTAGCTGGCATGGTAAATGCTTTTTTTAAAAATTTGTCAGCCAGGAGTGGTGACACATGCCTTTAATCCCAGCACTTGGGAAGCAGAGGCAGGTGGATCTCTGTGAGTTCTAGGTCAGTCTGGTCTACAAAGTGAGTTCCAGGACAGCCAGAGCTGCATAGTGAGACCCTGTGTCAAAACAAATAAACAACTAAAACTAAAAAGTCATCACATGTGTTTGTCTGTCTGTCTGTCGTCTGTTTGCCCACTATGACCTGCATATGGAGATCAGAGGATACCTCAGAGTGGATCTCCCCTTACATGTAGGCCCTGAGGATCGTCAGCCTCTACATCCTGAGCTCTCTTGCTAGCCTTGAATTTAAAAAATAAATTAATTTAGACCTGGACATGGCAGCACATGTCCAAGATCCCTGCACTAGGGAAGCAGAGCAAAAGGAACACTTAGAAGTTCAGATACCAGCTGTCGTAGACATTATATTGGTATTGCCACATGCTGCTTGTACTTACTGAGAGCAGACTTTGGGAGCAAGGAGACTTCTCACCCATCTCAGACTCAAGCATTTTATTTCCAGTCTCCTCCAGGCTCACTGTTCTGGAACAGACCGGCCCTTTGACCCTGTAACAGGGCAAAAGGAAAAAAAACCAAACAGCTACTTTTATTAAAAACATGGATGTGTGTGTGTGTGTGTGTTCAGGTGACCAAAAGAGAACATTAGATCTCCTGGTGCTAGGGTTAATGCTACCCAGTTTGGGTGCTGGGAACTGAACCTTGGTCTTCTGCAAGAATGGCAAGTCCTCTTCAGCTCAGAGCCGTTTCCTTCCAGACCCAGTCAGGTTTGATGTGGCTCATCAAGCATCTCCACAGTCTCCTTGGCTTGAACAACAAAGGTTTGTTTCTTCCTTTGTGGGACAACTGGCGACATACCAGGCTCCTGGTGGAGAGAGAACAATGGCAAAATCCTTTGACAGTTCTGGAAGCTTCTGGCGGCAGACATCACTTAACCTCATATATCATTAGCCAAAGCCTGGTTCAGGCAGGGTGGGGTCAGGTTTTGCAGATCTAAGCTGTGTGCATGGTCATTGCTAGCAAGTAACTGTCAACAATAAGTCAGTCCGTGACACTGTGTCTCCTTGGAAGAACCCTGTGCCATGTGTAGGGTCCACAGGAACAAACGAACCACAACAGTTTTTCTCAGGCCAGTGTTAGGTAAGATATCCAAGGTGGGTTGTTTATCCAGATGCTGTAACGCTGAAAGAGCCAAGAAGGAAGCTGAGATTCCCCGGATATTAGTAATTACAGCGGGTGGCTCCCACCCCTAGGCTTGGGAGGATGAAAGGGTTGAGGAAGTAGGGCTGACAGGATAGGGGAGTTGGAGGAGAACCCCAGCTTGAGATGTGCGGTAGCAGGGCCCAACCAGCTTGGGCTTTTCCTCATAGGGAAAGCTAGAGTTGCTTCTGTGTTAACAGAAGTAAAGGCTGCTGGAAGTAGGGATAAGGAGGACAGCCTTTCTCCCGCCTTCAGCTCCCTACAGTGCCTCCCGAGTACAAACTGAAGGTCGGCTCACAAGGATTCAAGTTTGGGAATCCTGCCATACAGTATCCACCCCAGCCTTACTGAGTAGATTCTAGAAGGGGCTGGGATGTAAGGAACCAGAGGCACAAAGCAACATTGCAGCATTATTAATGAGTTGTTTTCCACTGGCTTGAAGAACTCATTATTAATGAGTTTTTCTTCAAGCTTTTGATTTGTTTTCTGATTTTTTTTTTTAATGTATGTGTGTGGTATGTGTCCATGTATACTTTGTGCATGTGTAGTGTGTGTATGTGTGGTGTGTGGGTATGTGTACATGGTGTACAGAGACCAGGAGGCAGGAGACTTTGTGCAGAGTCAGTTCTTTTTTTGTTTAGTTTTGATTTTTCTGAGACAGGGTTTCTCGGTGTATCCCTGGCTGTCCTGGAACTAATTCTGTAGACCAGTGGCCTTGAACTCACAGAGATCCACCTACCTCTGTCTCTAGAGTGCAGAGATGAAGGGTATGCACCTTTAATATTCTTGCCTTCTACCTTTATACGAATTCAAGGGACTAAACTCAGGTCTTTATTCAGCCATCTTATTTCTTGCTGGCTCTTCTTTATAGTTTCTTTGACACAGGTCTCATGTGGCCTTAGCTAGTCTTGAACTTTTTTTTTTAAGATTTATTTATTTTTACATACATTGGTGCTCTGTCTGCCTGCATGTCCTGCATGTCCTGCATGTCTGTGAGAGGATGTCAGATTATCAGATTCACTGGAACTGGAGTTCCCAGACAGTTGTGAGCTGCCTTGTGGGTGCTAGGAATCAAACCCCAGTTCGCTGAAAGAACAGCCCGTACTCTTAACCACTGTGCCATCTCTCTAGCCCCCAGTCTCGAATTCTTGATCATCCTGCTTTCATCTCCCAAGTGCCGGGATCATAGCTACTGCCGCGCCTGGCCTGAGTTAAAAAAGATTTATTCATTTTATGTAAATGAGTGTCCTATCTGCATGTACACCTGCATGCCAGAATATAGCATCAAATTCCAGTACAGATGGTTGGGAGCCACCATGTGGTTGCTGGGAATTGAACTCAGGACCTCTGGAAGAGCAGACAGTGCTCTTAACCACTGAGCCATCCATCTCTCCAGCTCTCTTGCTTTACTTTTCTCTCTTTCATCTTGTGTGATGGTGATGGCACAGGCATGGGGTCACACAACTGCCACAGTGTATGTGTGGCCAGAGGACAAGCTGCAGGAGCTGGTGCCTTGCATCCATGTTGTGGGATCCCAGGGCTCAGGCATTCAGGCTCAGGGCACCAGGCCATCTCTCAGGCTCGCCTTTAGTTTTCTACATAGTTTCCATGATGCCGGATTTCTGTGTTTATTCTACTGATAATAGAGTTGAGTTCTCAAATCTATAGGCTTTATGATACACACAACACACACACACACACACACACACACACATACATACACACACACCATATCTATATATACCACTTTCCTTCCTGGAAAGTTATCTATCATTATTATTATTATTTTCACTTTTGTTTATTTATTATTTTATTTTATTTATTTTTTATACAGAGTCTCACTATTTAACCCTGCTGACCTGGAACTCACTCTGTAGACCAGGCTGGCCTAAAACTCAGAGATCTCCCTGCCTCTGCCTCCCAAGTACTGGGATTAAGGGTGTCATCCCTAGCTATTTTAGATTGGTGAGATGGGCCTCATCTTACACCAGACTGGCCTAGAAATCAGTAGATAGACCAGGTTGCCTTGAATTCTTGTTGATAGTTCTGTCTGAGCTCTCAAGTGCTGCATCTAGAGCATGAGCTACCATGCCTGCATTCTGCGTTTGTCTGTGTCTCCAGACTTGTTTCAGCAGTGTTCCTGTTATGTGTCCACATAGTTAGCTTTTAAAAAGGATTTGTTTTAAT
>JAJTUV010001310.1:0-32500 GCA_021653895.1 Mastomys natalensis
ACAACACCCTACAAATTATGAGGGATAAGAAAACAAGATATGGAAAAATAAAAATGTATTTTGTTAACTAGGTTTTATAAGTTAATGCATATTAAATAGCAGTCTCAAGAAATCTGAACTGTTTAAAGAACATGTGAAAATACTCAGTAACAATGTGTTTTTCTTAGCACAAGACACAAGAAAACTCCAAAATTTCTGACATTAGAAAATCGTGAGAGAGGAAAAATAGAATAAAACCATTAATTTGAAATGACAGATTTACAAGAATTGCCTCCCCAGACTCAGGTCCTCAATCAGAGCAATTAGGAAAATTGCTCTCTTAAAAGCTACAAGTGTAATGTATTTTTAAAAAGGAGAAAATGAAAGAAGAAATGAAGAAAGAAAGGAGGAAGGAAGGGAGAGATGGACAGAGGAAGGGGAAGGAAGAAGGTAAGGAAGGAAAGGAAGAAGGAAGGAAAGAAGGGGGAAAGAGAAAGAGACAGAGACACAGAGAGAGAGCCTCCATTCCAGCTTCTGTGAGATATAAATGAATGTAGAAAAGCATTAAATAGCACATGCTATGCTGGTGGCCTGTTACTGTAAAAACAATTGATCCCAACATTTACTACCATTACCTCACAATTTTTGCAGGTATAAATGGACATAGGTTTGTGGAGACTCTTAGTTTATAGTCTCTTACATGCTGATATCAATATGTACAGCAGAAAGGTCATGATTGTTATAACTCAGCTGGTGAAAAGCCTATTTCAAAACTTATCTGTTTCCTGTTGGTTGGAGTCATTTCCAGATATTTTTTTCCTCAGAGACTATGTTACAGCCCATGCCACATGGCTCCCTTCAGCATTATTTGAAGCTTCATCAAGTGAATCAAGTACCAAAGATAATGCAAAAGAAGAAAGCTAGACAAAGTTTTTAATATTTTATATACTAGTATTGGAAGTGCTATTAGGTCACCTTTGCCTACTCAGTTCACTAGAAACATAATCCTGGTTCAATTAACATTCAGAAGAGAAATTAAACAAGGTCTCTCTCTCTCTCTCTCTCTCTCTCTCTCTCTCTCTCTCTCTCTCTCTCTCTCTGTGTCTGTGTGTGTGTGTGTGTGTGTGTGTGTCTCTGTCTGTCTGTCTGTCTTTCTGACTGACTGACTGACTGATTTACTGGTGGTGTCTCTGTCTATGGTTGTGTGTTAGTGAGCGCATTTGTGTATTGATACCAGAATCCAACATCAGGTGCCCTCCTCAATCAGTGTGCCTTGTGGACTCCATCTCTATTGACTAGCTGCTATAAACCTTAGATCCACCTGTCTTCACAGCCTCTACCACAGGGGTTACAGAAATGGGCTCCATATTGTATATCTAAGTGTGGAATTGAATATCCTATCTCATTTCTTCATCTTTGCACAAATAAAACTTTCCCAACTGAGCTATTTGCAAGATTATTGTTTGTCTAAAAAAATCTGGTCTTTGTGGAGCTGACTTCCTTGCCCAAGTGAAACAGAATGGAAAACCTGAAAACTGTGTATGTGTGAATGTAGTTGAAAATTCAACAAAATTCTTGATGTGCAGTATCACACTGAATTAAAGAAAAGAAAAACTAGAAAACCAAAGAATGAGTATAGGGAATGCAGAGAACTTTCACATACATCTAATATATTATTGGGATTTGTTCCATAATAAAAGTAGTTAAACTAAGAAATAAAAGTCACTAAAGGGACAGGAAAACACAATATCTTAAAATGAAGGATATAAGTACACATATCTAAAACCTATATCCCACATACAGTGTTCAGGGAAAAGGGATAAATACAAGGACCACAAAACAATGATAACTGTGAATAACAACATGGGATATAGGAGAATTGGGGAACAGTATAATCAAAAGTCAGAAGAAATGGTATTGATAAACAGTGTGGCGATTATCAAGATCCATAAGAACTAGATAAATTATGATTGAGCACTATCCATTCAACACTTTTTAGAAAGGTACTGGATGAACTGCTTTATCAACATACTAACATTAACGGAGAACGCATAGTCACACAATCAATTCAGAACTATTATCTGTTTCTGCATGGTACGAAGAGTTGAGGTCTTAGAATAAGAAAAGAAGGAATAAAGAAGGAAAGAAAGAAGAAAGAAAGAAAGAAAGAAAGAAAGAAAGAAAGAAAGAAAGAAAGAAAGAAAGAAAGAAAGAAAGAGAGGAAGGAAGGAAAGAAAAGAAAAACAAGCAGTCATGAGATGAGCTCTAACTCTGGCAGAGAGGAGCTGCCTGTGTAATGAGTGATATCAGAGGATACCTGCAAGATTTCTTCTAAGAGAGAATCAGAAGGAACATTAACTGGAACTAACTTTAAATGTTGGTTGATTGGGTCCCATGAAAAGTAATGAGCAACTCATGCTATTTACAAGGCTATCAGATACTCACCATAAACTAATGGTAAGATTCTATTGGTGACAACAACAGCCTATCTTTGAACATGGAGTGAAGCCAAGCTAGTGTCTAATCGGATCCTTCACCCTATTGGAAGATACTCTTCATACTACCAGAGGAGAAAACCAAACACTAACCCAGCTACAAACCCTTTGATCTATAAGTGACTTTTTTTTTGCATGAATCATTGATACAATAGGGGCACAAAATTTGTGCTAGTAACCAACTACTATATGTGACTTGTATTTAAGGCTTGCTTCAGTAGATAAAATCCATCCTCAATACTGCTTTGGTGGTCAAGAACCTGAGACTAAATAGGCCACAGACCTGGTGAAAAAAAAAAAAAAAAAAAAAACAGTACTGTTGCTCTACTACAGGTACATAGTAATAAAGTGACCTCTAAGAACACAGTACTCTACCTATATCTCAGTGTCTCACTCAGCCAGCCCCAGATTCTTCAGCCTCCAGGAGACAAGAACTAACACTAAGACCACAATTGGAAAACTTGCAGAGAATAAGAGGTTGTTTTTTTTTTTTTTTTAGTGCTCACTTCTAAATGACATGTCTTCATCACACCTCTCTCCTTGGGGCTCAAGGAACTCTGAGAGAGAAATCAGAAAGATTGTAAGAATGAGTAGGGATGGACGTCACTGAGGAAACTAGCTCTCTTCTGGATACATCAGGACTAATGTACATATGAACTCATAGAGACTGTGAAAACATGTACAGGGCCTGCCTCGTCCAAGCCAGATGTCTTCCCAGTACTGAGAAGGACGTGAACATGTGCACCTATCCCTAACCTGGAAGCTTTGTCTCTAACGACTCTTCACACAGGAAAAGAGTTAATTTCCTCCAATGGAGTTTCACTGAGTATACAAAGGACACTTAAGGCTAGCCCCAGGCCCTGGAGCAGACAGTCCAAGACAAAATAAACTCAAGAGTATTGAAAGAGTTGTTTGTCTCAATAATTTCTCTGGACACTGCTTGCATTACATGTCATTTGCTTATCATTAAGTTTTGTGATTCATTGTTTTATGGACTTTGTGTATGTGTATTTCTCTATGAGTATGTGTTGTTCACATTTTTTCTTTTCTTTTACTTTCCCTTTACGCCTGGTTGTTTTATTCCAGTTTGTGTGTTTATTCTCTTGGTCTGTTGGTTTTCTATGAAGAGAGAAAGAAAGCATGGAGTTAAATGGATAAGGAGGTGGGAGGATCTGGGAAGAGACAGACGTGAAAACTGTGATCAAAATATACTGCATGAAAAGAACAACAACAACAAACACATTATTGTTGCAGTAAATATTTAATATCAATCGGCGATTTCTACCTGACACATGATTTTTCAGTTCCCAGATAAAAGACACACAACTATTATATTTATAATAAGCCTTTAATGCCATAGAGCTGGGCAGATATCTACTCTCTAAGCTATTTGAACCTACTTCCCCCTCTATTATCCCCAAGTTATAATTTGCCAGGTTCCATCAACATTTTGAAGAACAATAATCCTTCAATACAACAATAATAAGGGCTGCTCTTAAATTCAATTGGCCCCTGACTGTGACTCATCCTATTCTATGACTTCTTCTCCATTCTCTCTCTTCTCTCTCTCTCCCTCTTCATGCAGTTCTCTGCCCCAGACACCAAGCCTGGAAGCCAAAATCTCTCCTATCTCTCTTCTGTCCAGCTATAGGCTGTCAGCATGTTTATTCAACAAATGGTTTTAGTTAAAGAACAAGGTACCTGCAGATACTCTAGTACCTGGGGGCAACCAGGCCTTGGAGAATAGTATGTAACATTACAATGCATACCAAAACAAAACAAAACAAAACAAAACAAACAAACACACAAACAAAAAACAAAAAACCCAAACCTCAACACATTATATTATTAATATTTTATATACATACTAATTTTAAAAAATCTAGACATTATATTTACAATTTCTATATGTGCCAGCCAATTTTCTTATTTTATAATATAATACTGATTATATAAATTAATGTGAAATGTAATTATTCATTTTCTAGTACTGTGATAACATGAAACTCCATGGATATGCTGGAAAAACTGCTATATTGATACATTTATAAGTGGGAAGAACACAGGACTGACATTTTAATCTTAAGTATATAGTACCATCTTGCTGCCTGAAATGTTTTCAAAGTCTTTGAAGGTTCACAGTAAATTGTTCTTTTACTGTCCTGTTAGATTTCTGGACTTTATGTTCTCTATCAATTATGTGGTACTTGCAAGTTTTCTCTGGGCAAAAGTACGAGATGGAAGATAGCAATGGAAAGTCAATAGATATTTAATAGGAAGGATTATTGTTCTTCAAAATGTTGTGCTCAGCAAAAATATATGTCATGTGTGAAGAAAACATACAATGTCTGGTGTAAGTTCAAAATAGTAGAGTTCACATGTATTTTCACTGAGAAAAATCTCTCTGTCGACAGAAGATGAACTAAATATGAGCTAAAGAGTATTGATGAACCTTCCACAGATAAAAGTCATGTAAATTTATTAAAGTAAAAAAGAATTCGTGGAGGGGATAGAAAGTGAATAAAAGTAATTTGTAATGATAGAACATAATTCAAGTCTCATGATTATGAAGTCTGAATAGAATTTATCACTCCAAATATAATATTTACGAGTACATTTACACTGATTGTTATTTGGGGAAATATTAAGTTATTAATGGAAGCCACATTGTCTAAAATAACCTGCTTAATTTTAACAAAATAATTTTTATAAAACAATCATGTGCATTTGGTATTGATAACCAATTGCTGCGCTTTTCTCTGAGGAAGACAATTTCTCCCAGTCTCAGCAGTCCTTAGTGGCCTATAGTTCTTTGTATAGGACTGAGACCTCTTGGGCTTTGCCCCGCCCATATCCACATTAGCATTTTATTGTTTTGCCCTTGTTTAACTCAAGGTTCGGCTGTCTTATGGGTATAACTTCTGACATTCCAGGGAGTCCAAATTTCACAGTAAGCTATCTGAGCCTTAGAATCATACAACCCCTCTATCAATCTTTTGTAGTGACCCCTTAAACAAATACCATTACAGTTTGAGCTGGTTGAATTTATGTATTTAAGATAGATAGATATAGATAGATAGATGTAGATTTAGATCTACTTGCCTGCAAAATTTATGATGTTCTCATTTTTAATAGCTGAATAGTATTCCATTGTACAGATGTAACACATTTTCTTTATTCATTCTTCAGTTGAGGGACATCTAGGTTATTTCTAGTTTCTGGCTATAATAAATAAAGCGGCTATAAACATAGTTTAGCAGGTGTCTATGTAATATAATGGAGTGTCTTTTGATTATATGCCTGGGAGTAGTATAGCTGGGTCTTGGGTAGACTATTCTCAGTTTTCAAACTGATTTTCAAAACTGTTGTAAAAGTTTGCACTCCCACCAGCAATTGAGGAGTGCTCTCCTTGCTCCACTTCCTTGTCATCCTGTGCTGTCACTTGAGTTTTTTAATCTTAGCCATTCCGACAGGTGTAAGGTGCAATCTCAGTGTCATTTTGATTTGGATTTCCCTGATGACTGAGCTCTATTAGTCACTATTTTTATTACTTTGAACAGTAATGAGTGTTCCTTGAACACTACCTACTGAAAATAGAGGCTTCTTTGTACAACAATGACAGCAACACAGATCTGTGTACATAAACATTGATATGTATAAGGTGCTTTACCAAAGAGCATACAACAGAATAAAACAAAACAGAAAACAAAATAAAACAAACAGGCAAGCAAAAGAAAGTGAAACACCAATAGATTCTTCCTTAGGGAGATCATCTAGTCACAACTCTGCAACTTAACCACTCCAGTCTGTCTCAATAAATTGGATATAAATCTACCATATGGCCCATCTATATTATCTCTTAAGTATATACCCAAAGGACTCTATGACTTACAGAGATGCTCTTCTATCCATGATGCTTTATTTTCAAGAGCAAGGAATGAAATCAACCTAAATGTTCATGAGCTGATAAATAGATCGTGAAAATATTGTGCACATACAAATTGAAATATTATTCAGCAATAAAGAGAAAGGAAATCATGAAATTTTCAAGCACATGGATGAAACTGGTGAAAAACATACTAACTGAGGTCACTCAGCTTCCTCACTCACAAAACCACATGTTCTCTCTCAAGATAGCCCTAGCTCAAATTCCACCCCTCTCTCTCTCTCTCTCTCTCTCTCTCTCTCTCTCTCTCTCTCTCTCTCCTCTGTGTGTGTGTGTGTGTGTGTGTGTGTGCAGAGGGAGAAGCAGGAGGAAGCTGAAGCAGAAGGAAGCCAGAGGTAGAAGGAAGCCAATGATGGAGCTGGACAACCACTCGGCCTGAATAAAACCACAAGTTATAAGGGATCTCATAGCCGGGGATTAGAGTAGTGTAGTAGTAAATCTGCCCAATCCAGGCGTGCAATTTATATCATAATTATTGAGCTGTGTCTTCCTTTACTGGTCTCATTTGGGTAGGAGATTTTACGGTGGCAAATTTGGGGGTTAAATAATTTCATATGTCATACCCTTTCCCCATTTTCACTCCCTAGAAACCCCCTATCTCATCCCCCCTCCTCCTTTTTTCTTTTATACCATTTTAATTACATGCAAGTATTAAGGTCAGTTCTAGGCTGAGGAACTAGCAATACAGTAGATGCAAATAGTCAAGGAACAAGCAAGACAATAAACACAAATAGTCAAAGCAAGGGAGGCAATAAACAAAATTCTGTGAACACTCCCTTGATCACTGTTTTTAAGGGATTTTCAGAATGACACAAATATCTGAGTCTAATTCCCTGTCCTAGCCCAAGGTCATTTTCATGTCTGAAGCCTACTTCCTTGTTCTAGCCTAAGATTTTAGATTCCTGTCTGACATTATTTCTTTGTTCTACACTAATATTAGATTCTTGCCTGAAATTACTTCTTTGTTCTAGTCTAATGTCAGAAACCTGTCTGAAGCCCACTTCTTTGTAGTTGGCCAATGTCATATTCCTGCCAAACAGCCCATTTCCTTGTCCTTGGCCCATGTCAGACTCTTACCAAGCAGCTGCAAAAGCTTTCCACCTCTTCCCGTTTTTTTATTTCATAAACAAGACTGAGCCTGTTTTAAGTCATTCTGACAAGAATGCTTTCCTTGCCTGTCATGGAATATGTATAAGCAATGCACTTCTGTCTTAGGTTGGTAAGGCTCTGTGCAAAATCACACTGTGAACCAACATTATTCACTTAATTCTATCTTTCAAGGGCCATGATCAATACTGATCAGAAATCAGAAAAATGGAATTGAGTTCAAAAGATAATTTTAATAATGTTTAAAGCATTGTAATTTGTTTTTATAGTATTAATGGAATATTGCTCTTGGTTATATTTTTCATATTTAATAGTGTGAATATACTTAAGAATTGTATTATAACATTGACTTTTTATTGTATTTTATTATTTGTTTATTATTTTTATTACTTTCATATATGTTACTCTTTGAAATTCATACACCCTTTTTTTCTTTTAAATCTCATTAGTATTCATTTACCTATTTTGCGTGTGTGTGTGTGTGTATGTGTGTGTATGTGTATCTGCATTTCTAAAATTTTTCTTGGTTCTGTTTTCCTGTAGTTCATACTGATGGACACTATTTCCAGGATTCTTTGAGTAAAATGTAGTCTTCAATAATGTCCAATATCTGAAATATAAAGTAAGTTTCCCTTCCTGGAGTGATCTTCCTTTTTGTCTGGAAAGAAGTTGAAGGAGATAGAGCTGAGAAAAGTTTGAACTCCAAAGATCTTGGGTGTTCTGTTGACTTCACGGTCCAACACCTCCTGTTAGTACACGTGGAAGCACTTCATGAAGTAATTATTCTAAACAGGTGAGAGCTAGTGGTCAACACATTAGATCCACTATATTAGTCAATGTATTGCTATCTTGTGAGTGCCCCTTATTCATACCTTAACATGACAACATTCAGTAGGGCTCCTTTTCAGTTATTCCATTACTATCACTAATATAGTTCAGCTATGTTAACCAATATATAAAGACTCAGTTTCCTCATTATTTTAAAAAAAAATTCAGGTTTTGTATCTCTGTTGACAGATCTCTAATTCTATGTCCTGACAAAATCATTTCTAAGACTTTTCTAAATGTCCACATCCTCTATTGTGTTATGTTCTACTGCAGCCCTCTATAGCCCATCTCTTCAAGTGATAATGCATCATTCTGACTGTCATTCTTCTGACACATCAGTGTGTCTTATCAAGAGTTTCACCATTTATTTACTCATTTTGATAAACTACTCATATAATAAAAACTTTGGTAGTTCAAATCCTGTTAGATATGATTTATTAGAAAATATTTTCCTGATTAATGCGTTTGAATACCCTTTCTGCATCTCCTTTTTTGTCTAATGATTACAGCAGTTAGATGATTTCTCCTTTTTTATCTAATGATTACAATAGATAGATGATTTCTCTTTTTCCTTTATCATGCACCATTCACTTTCCAAGAGAGTAAGCTTGCCCGGAACATGACTGTGAGGTATATTTGCTAGATTCTATTTTAATGTTATTCATAAACAAGGCACAGCTTAATAAGTGTGGCTCTCTAAATATCACTTCAATAAAAATGCACATTAATCAATAGGTGTACCTTTAATGAATTCATACATTAATGGTGATTGGAATGAATGTCAGGAGTTTTAGGTAATTATCATAGGTAGTTTCTCATTTCATTCACTTTCTCTCTGTCTCTCTGTCTATATCTCTATCTCTGTCTCTCTACCTCTCTCTCTCTCTCCCTCTCTCTCTGTCTCTGTCTCTCTCTCTTTCCTGTTTGCTTTACCTACTCCTTTACATTTCTTTTTCTGTCTTTTACATTATTGAAATTTTAGAGATAGAAGCAATGAAGCTCAAACTTACTCTTGTGAAAACTGAACAGTAGAAGTGGAATCCAGAGCTTTTTAAACCTTCTCAAGAGAGGCATGCCACAGTAGACACACACACACACACACACACACACACACACACACACACACATCATACACGTTGCAGAGTCAGTCCTACTTGTCACAATTAGTTGTTAGGCTTTTAGAAAAATCCACAATATTTTCATATTTCCAATTGTTATAAATTGACTGCTAACATTTTCATTGAAAGAGCTAAATTCTAACATTATAGTTAAAACATATTTGGGGGAATATTAGCACTCTTCTACAGACTGATTGCTTTGATCAAAAAATTATTTCTCCTTAGTTTATTTACTGTCATTCAAATTTTTACCATGGTGTTCTGCTTATGTGCACAAAGTAATATTTCCTAGTCTTTGATTAACACAAACATATGACGGTGTTCCTTGTTCATTAGAGGGCAGTTGAGCCTTAAAGCTTCTTATTCTTTTGTGACAAACCTCCTTAATCAGAAGGGAATACTTCTGAATCATTGAATTGAATAAGTAAATGATTAGAATAAATGTTGTCATGATTCCCTTTGCTTTGAGTGACACACCATGTGCCACAAAAGGCTGCTACCTTTCACACATTGAATGTCCTTCACTCATATTTGGACAATTTTTTCTCATACAGAATGTCCTAAAATTGTTATAAAGCTGTAAGAAAAATAATTTGCATAATGCTAATGACTTCTGCTATGTTTCACCTAAAACAAAGAGAAAAATATTTTTTCCTCCATTAAATAATTTAAGCTATGTCTAAAACTTGTATCATGATACAATGGGTCTATTAAAGTGCCATGGCAAACTCCCTTAGAAACACAGATGATTGAGATTTTGTTACATATTTTCCCATTACAAAATTGCTAGAAAGTGTGTATTGAGTCAAAACCTTTTGGCTGTTTCTTTGACATGACTTCTCTATTCTTTTGCATGAATTCATTTAACATTTTTGAGGTATTTCTAACTACCTTGTATAATAGAAGTGACCACACATTTACTTTCTTGATATTATTATTATTTATTATTATTATTATTATTATTATTATTATTATTTTATCTTTAGTTTTTCGAGGCAAACTTTCTCTGTGCAACCCTGGCTGTTGTGGGACTCCCTCTCTGGAACAGGAAGGCCTTGAACTCACAGATCCACCTGTCTCTGCCTCCTGAGTTGTGGATTAAGGGTATGTGCAACTGCTACCCAATTTACTTTTAAATTGTAACTATAATCATAAATTAAGTTATTGTCTATTTCTGAAGTAGGAATGAAAGAGAAAGGAATGGGAAAACAAAAGGGAAGAGAGATGTGTTTCTGCTACTCCGGACCTCTTCATGTTTTTTATTTCTGCCCATAAGACAGATAGTTTGTGCATTTTATGTAATTTTTTTCTGCTTAATATTCTAGAATGGTTCTGAATTCAGTCCACTGACTGCCTTTTTATCAGTGGATACATCTGTCCTGGCACATAAAGTGATCAATATTGATTAAATGATTGTATAGATAGTTGAATCTATATTTCAATTCTAATTCATTTCATCTCAAGTAGATTTGGCAAATAAATAGGAACGAACCTATCAGCTTTCAAGAATATTTATTATAGTTTTACGATGCTTGATAGTATATTTCAAATCCAAATTAGAACTATCACATGTATTAAAAATAACTTCAAAATTATAGCACCTTTAATAAAAATAATATTTCCTTCATTTAATTGTATAATCTTATTATCAATTTGTAAATGAAACAAGTTTCTATATCAATTTGCATCAGAAGTTAAGACTTACTCTTGTTCTCGCTCATATATTTCTGCCCACAATGCTTTGAATTTTCATTTAGAAACACTGGCAAACCTTTCTTAAAAATACTCTGTTTGTTCCTTCCCAGTAAAATGTGTGAGACACAGAAATAGAACATTGTGTGTTGGAACAGACGCTGCTGCCATGTGAGTTTATATGAGGATGCGGGTGACAGATGCCACCTTCTAGCAATAGCCAATTTTTAAAAGGTGGGTACCACTACTTAAAATTACTAGAAATAAACTGGACTATGGGCAATCTCACTCTGAGATACTGGGTAAGATTTTGTATTATGATATAATATGATATTCCAAATTCAAATGACCCAGGGTGACACTTTTATTTTAAGATAGCATTAGTCATTATTTTTACATTTTTACATAGGGAAATACTTCATCCCCTATTACAAGAGAAGAGAAATCAAGACAACATGACTCCCCAAACAGGACCTGAAAAAGAACAACAGCAATGGAGATGCCAAAGTGGACAAGAAAATCTCCATGAGGTCTCATCTCAACTCTCAACTCAATACACACACACACACACACACACAAACACACGCACACAAACCTACAGAAAACTGAGCAAAGTTGGGAGCAGGAGAGGTGATTTTTCACCAAGGAGAGCACTCCAAATGGTTATCCAGATCAAACAAGAAATTCCTAGGAAGAAGGGAAATTAAATGCAGGAAGAGAGGTTCCTGTTGATGGAACACAGTTGGGGCTGGTGCTCAGGGCTCAGTGGACTCTGCGAAGCTGGGTCAGCTTGCAGAATCATCTCTGCAAAAGAGTGGGGGCCTCCTTTTCATCATTTATTCTGCTTTTCTCTCACAGCTTAAGGGTGGTCCAAGAGGTATTAATTCTCTAAAACTTTGGATTTAACTTTAATTTCAATTAAATATGTTTTCTTTGTATCATGAGTTCCCAGACAGTCAAGACTGAGTAAGGCATTGGGATGAAATACCAAGAGTAAATCTGGAAATTGCCAACTGGAATAACTGATGAGTTATAACTGAAGGTGAAAAGTCACAAGACAATGGCTTCTGTATTATCTTCTGGGATTTTGATCTCTTCTAACATGCACCAGAATGGCTACCTGTGTGTGGTATCGTTATGTGCTTAGGTGAGCACATGTATTATGTGTTCTGGGTGTGTATAGCTATACTTTTGCTTTAGTACAAACATCTCATGAAAATTTAAAATCGTCATTAATAAAGCTACTAAAAATTGTACTCAAGACTAATGATAGTGTAAGAATTGCTTTTTATATGCTGATATTTACTTCTATTGTAGAAGGACAATGCTTATATGGAAAGGGATTTTAACAATAACATATAAATATATATATATATATATATATATATATATATATATATATATATATATATATGTAACTGATTTTACTATATATATATATATATATATATTATAACTGATTATACTAAATTGCATTGCATACATATAATTGTTATACTAAATATAATTATACTGAATATACTGAAATTTGTACTGAATGTATTTCATGTGCTGAAAATATACTGAATAAAAAGACAGTAATATGTCCTGTTGCTTCATTAATCCTTATTAAAATGATGTTAAAGAATTTATTTTCCATTGTCATTACACTAGCAATTCATATTAACTAATTTATATTATATTTTAATATAAAACACATGGAATTGTTCTACCAAAACAAACCTTAGATATATGTTGTTCATGTGCTACTACATTTCTTTGAAATATAACTAATCAATATAACATGAGATTTAACCATGATTTCTGTCATCTTCTGAATTCTTGACATCTAATGTCATATAAATGTCATTAAGTGAAGGGCAAAGATGAGGAGAGCTTGCTGCACCTCATCTTTAAGTTACAGCTGTGCTATGCTGTGTACGTGCATCTTCCAAGACCTAAACCTCCCCTTCAATTCACTGCTTCAATTTCATTCACTATTTATAGAAAAAGTTATTTTGGTTTTTCTAGTTATTTTTTTCCTGAAATTCTAGGATATATTAAAGGTCAGAGGCAAAGGGATATAGGTAGAACTCTGGGTCATTGCCAATAATATATATGACTTCTCTCTTAGTCACAAGCTTTCTTCAAATCTTTCATAAAACATAAATAATACCTTAAAAATAATAAACACAATCTCTTTCTGATTGTAACACCTAATCAGACAGACTCTTTTCTATTTGCATTTTTACATACAGACATCAAGTTTGACTAGCATCATTTGTTGAAGATGCTGTCATTTTTCAACAGACATTTTGGCTTCTTTTTAAAAAAAACAAACAAACAAAGCAAACAAAAGCTAAACTAAAGAATAGCAAGCAAGCAATCAAACAAACAAATACCCCAAACATGTGTAGGTATGTGGATTTGTTTCTGGATCTTCAATTCTATTTCATTGATGAATGAATGAATGTATCTGTTTCTTGGCAAGACCATTTGTTTTTTATTACTATAGTACTGTAGTTCAATTTAAAATTGGGAATGATGAGACACACAGAAGTTGTCTTTATTGTTCAGTACTGTTTGGCTATCCTGGCGTATGTGTGTGTGTGTGTGTGTGTCTGTGTGTGTGTGTGTGTGTGTGGTTGGTTGTTGGTTTTTGGTTTTTTGGTTGTTTGTTTTCATATGAAATTGAATACTGTCCTTTCAAGGTATGTAAACAAATTGTGTTGGGATTTTGATGGGGATTACATTGAATCTGTAGGTTGTTTTTGCTAAGATGGCCATGTTTACTAGGTTAATCCTACCAATCCATGGACATGTATTGTTTCCTTGATTTCTTTCTCAGTCTGTCATTGCTTTATAGAAAGGTTAGTTACTGTATTGGAATTAATTTTATAATCAGCTACTTTGTTGAAAATGTTTAGCAGCCATAGGAGTTGCCCAGGAAATTATTTTTCTTTTCCAATTTGTATACCCTTGATATCCTTCAGGATTTCTCATTCTAGCTGTCTTCAAGTACTAAATTAAATAGATGTATAGACAATGAATAATCTTGTTATGTTTCTGACTTTAGTGGAATTGCTTTGAGTTTCTCTAGATTTAATTTGATGTTGGCTATAGGCTTGCTATAAATTGCCTTTATTGCATTTATGTATGTCTCTTGTATTTCTGATCTCTCTAGAACTTTTATTGTGAAGTGGTGTTGGATCTTTTCAAAGGTTTTCTCTGCATCTAATGAGATTACCATGTGTTTCCTTTTTTCTTTTCCATTTTCTCTTTCTCTCTTTTTTCTCTTCTTCTTTCTTTCTTTCTTTCTTTCTTTCTTTCTTTCTTTCTTTCTTTCTTTTCTTTTTCTTTTCGATATTGAACCATCTTACACCTCTGGGGATGAAACCATTGGACTTTTTTTTTTTTTTTTTTTTGGTTAGGAGACTGTTAATGACTCTTCCTATTTAACTAGAGGTCATACTATACATTGTTTATCTGAAGTTGATTTAACTTTGGTAAATGGTATCTATCTAGATAATTATCCATGTCTTTTAAATTATCTAATTTGGTGGAACATATTTTTAAAATTAATGTCCTTATGATTCTCTTGTTTTCTTTTGGTGACTGCTCTTATGTCCCCCTTTCAGTTTCTTATTATGTTAATGTGGCTTGCTATTCTTTCTCAATATTTTAGTTAATTTGGATAAGTTTGTTCTAATTTGTTGATTTTCTCAAAAAAATTTTAGTTTCATTGATTCTTTGTATTCTTTTTTGCTTCTTGGATCAAAACACAACATAAAACCAGTTACACTGAACCTGGAAAAGAAAGGTAATATCCTTGAATGCATTGGCACAAGAGACAGATTTCTGCACAGAACATTTATAGTGCAGGCACAATGATCAACTACTAATAACTAGGAACTCAAGAAACTGAAAAGCTTCTATAAGGAAAAGGATATTGTCTATCAGACAAAGAACCAGCCTACAAAATATGAAAAAAATTTTATCAGCTTCACATCTGACAGGATATATAATATTTATATTATATGTGGGTTTGTGTGTGTGTGTGTGTGTGTATCACAAGAAACTATACATCAAATAATAATCCAATTAGAAATGAGATACATATATAAACAGAGAATTCTCCATATAGAAAGCTCGAATGACTCAGAAACACTTAAAGAAATGTTCAACATCCATAGCCATCAGAGAAATGGAAATCAAAACTACTTTAAGATTACATCTTAAACTTGTAGAATGGCTAAGAGCAATAACACAAATGATAGCTCATGCTGGTGATGATGTGGAACAAAGGAAAACACTTTTCTATTGCTGATTGGAATGCAAACTTATATAGCCACTATGGAAATCAATATGGTGGGTCCTCAGAGGGTTGGGAATAGATCTACTTCAAGATCAGCTATTCTTGGTATATACCAAAAGATATTCCATCCTACCAGAATGATACTTCCTCAGCTATGTTCATTGTCAGTTTATTTATCATTGCAGAAACTGGAAACAACTAACTGTCCCTCAACAGAAGGGTGGATAAAGAAAATGTGCTACATTTATACAATAGAGTAATATATAGCTGTTAAAAAAATGACATCAATGAAATTTGCAGGCAAGTGGGTAGAACTGAGGTAACCCAGAATCAAAAGAATCAATATGGTATGTCGTCACTTATAATTAGATATTAACCATTAAGTAAATTACAAAGCTACAATCCATAGACCCAAAAAAATTAGTTAAAGAAGAGGATTCTGGGGAGAATTCATGGATCTCCTTTGGAGGGAGAAATACAGTAGATTTTAAGGGCAGACTACAGGGGCATTAGGGAGGATCAGGTAGGGTGGGAAATGGGGTAGATGGGGAGAGTTCAGGAAAAGAAGGCTGAAATTGTGGTGGTGTGTGTGTGTGTGTGTGTGTGTGTGTGTGTTGTGTGAAAACCTAGTGAATGGGAACTTTCTGGAATGTATGTAGGAAAGATGATCCTAAGGAGGATTTCTGGTGATAAGGAATACAGAGTCTCAAATGGCCATTTCTTATCACCAGATGAGGCTTCCACTGGTGGGTTGCATTCAATTGAGTTGTTTATTCAAGTAGGTCCCATAGAAATCCAGAAATAACCAAGCTTTTGATAATACAAAGGGTTGCTCCCCGCAAACTGACAGTGGGACATAGTGGTAGTTTGAGCCACCATAGACTCCTGAGTTTGAATGCTTGGCCTATAGGGAGTGGCACTAATAGGAGGTGTGGCCTTGTTGTAGTAGGTGCAGCCTACTTGTAGGAAATGTGTCACTGTATGGGCTTTGAGGTCACCTATGCTTAAACTCTGAACAGTTTGGAATCAGAGTCTCCTCATGGTTGCTTTGGATCAAGATGTAGAACTATTGGCTACTCCAGCATCTGGTCTGCTACATACTGCCATGCTTACTGCCATCATGATAATGGACTCAATCTCTTAAACGGTAAACAAAATAGGTTTCTTTATTAGAATGACTGTGTATAGGCTTATATTTTTCACAACATGTTTTATTAAGGGTTCTAACAGACTTTAACTTTTCTTCTAGCTAACCACCCAGAGAGGTAGTAGAAAGGAAAGATTAATAGGGCAAAGAGGGATATGAAGCTGTTTAGAAAAATAGTTCTTTGGGGCAATTCTAATCTTCATTGTCAGAATATCTGCAGTTCAGTTCATAGGAATCACTAATGGCAGCTCTATCTACTTACAAACACCATTCATTCATCAACAACAGCAGTTCATCCAGAGGAAACCTCAAGGCTCTGCCTGTCAGCCTGAGTTACAGAAGCATCAAGAATGGGGGAATATCAAAAGAAGTACTTTGATGTATTTTTCTCTAAGAAATCATGACAAGAAATGATCTGTAAAGAAGGCGAGGTGGACCAATGCCCGTGTCCTTAGTGAAGATAACAAAGCCCACCAAGACCAGTAAAGAGTGGCAGGAGCAACCATCCTCTGTTGTTGGGCTGTACTTATGCCCTCTCCAAATATCACATGTTCTCTCAAGCCTTCACTCTAGGAAAACATCAAGGCCCTTTTTCTAGGCAGTTTCCTGAAACAAACAAAACACATGTGTCTGCCTCAGAAAAAACATCCTCTTACAAGACAATTTCCAGAAAAATATCACATGATACAACTGAGTTTCCAAAGTAACCAGCAATTTCCACTTTACCTGTGATTATTGTGTGTCTTTACAGCAATGAAACCTTAACTAAGGCAGGTTCCATTGCTGAGGGCAAAACCCACATCATTCACTGAACATGGAGAGGTTGAGCTGGTACCGACATGGAACCTTCACCCATCCCTTCTAACCTTTTTGGTGTGGGTAGGTACTCTGTAAACTAAACAGAAATGTGGACACCAACTAAGCCACAAAATCTTTGCCCTACAATTTGTTCTTCCTGAAAATATGCTTAAGGCAGTAGTGGCACAGCACTTGGAGTAGCCAACCAATATCTGATTGAAATTAAGACCCATTTCCCTGAGAAGAAAGCCATACTCAATGCTTCTTTGGTAACCAAAACCAGAGACTAGATATATCAGATACCTAGAATAAAATCAAACATGACTGGTTTAAAAAAAATATCAATAAAAGGACTCCTAATGTTATTCTGTGATACTCCTAGATCAGTAAGTGCCTTATCCAGTCATCATAAAGAAGGTTCCTCTGGCAGCAGATAGGAACAGTTGAAAAGACCACAACAGACATTATGTGGAGAGGGCTTCTAATGAGAGATCTTCATTAAATTCCTCCCTTAGAGCACAGGGAATCACACATTAGAGGATGGGAAGAGTATAGGACCAAGGAGAGCGAGAACATGAGGATAACAAGATGCTCTGATCAACTAATAAGCAAGCAAACATGTGTCCATAGAGAATGATTCAGCAGCACACACCTACATGGGGCTGCAGCAGTTCCTCTTCTATATATTATAACTATTGAGAAATTATAGAAATATTAATTATTAATATTTAATATATTAATGCATAATATTTAAATATATAATTAATTATTATAAATATTATCTTACTATCTGTATAGGAGTCCTGACAATGAGAATGAGTGGTTCTTTGATTCTTTTTGTCTGCTCATGGGACTCTATTTCCTCCTATTGGGTTGCCATGTGCAGCTTCCATATGATAGGTTCTGCTTCATATTAATAGTTTTTGTTTTGTCCTGTGTGTTTGTTATCTCTCAGAGGCCTGCTGTTTTCTAATGGAGACAGAAAGAGAGTGAACCTAGAGGGGAGAGGACGTGGGAAGGAACTGGAAGGGATAGAGGGAAGGGAAACTAAAATCAAGATATATTGAGAAAATAATCTAATTTTTTTAAAGATCTTTTTCTTTGTGACACATAAAGACTACATCCAATCAATATGCAGAGCTGTGGAGCCTAATTCAGTGGATACATCCCCAAACTATTCCCACATCTGATGATCAGAAAACAGTGTGGAAGATATGATGGAGAAAAATGCTAAGAGCCAGAAGGTCATGCAGTTTGCTCTGAGACTGTGTCTCCTAGTCATGTCAGAAGCTATATCCATGATATTCTTTCCAACATAACAGCTTAAATATAAGGTGAACAAGAATAACATCAATGAATATTCCAAAGTAGAAATGAAAAATCTCTGAGGTCTCAAGCTTAAATAAAGAACTATAGGTTATTAAGGAATGCTGACAGTTTGCAATTGGGGGTAGGGTGGGGTGGTAATATTTTTTCACAGTAAAGACACCAAAAGCACACTAACTGGTTATCCAATACCAAATTCTCATCTCTGAAAAGTATATATATATATATATATATATATATATATATTATATATATATATATATATACATAATACATATATATATACACATACACACAATTTAAGCCTATATTACATGTAGGCTTAAATTTTTTCAAAACCTACTTTAATAAGGTTTCTTAAACACTTCTAAAACACATCAACCTCCATTCTAGCCCACCTACCAGAGATAGTGAAAAAGAAAGGTTAATAAGAAAAGGGGTTGTGAACCTGTTTGGAAGTAGTTCTTTGGGGAGATCCCAATCCTTGTTTTCAGAATACCAGCAGTCTAATTCAATACTGTCAGCAAGTATGAAACAGCATTGACAGCACCATCCAGCAGAAACAGCCAGAACCTGCCAAATCATTGTGAGTCCACAGAAGTAACAAAAAGCACCTGGAATACCACAGGCATGTTTCTCTCTAAGAAGTCATGACAATGCTCTTTGGTTGGTGGCTTAGTCTTTGGGAGCTACCAGGGGTCAGGATTAATTGGCACTGTTGGTTTTCCTATGGGTTGCCATCCCCTTTAGCTCTTCAATCCTTCCCCTAACTCTTCTATAGGGATCCCCGCCCTCAGTCCAATGGTTGCCTGCAAGTATCTACATACTGTCTCTCTCAGAGGACAGCCATACTAGGTTTCTGTATGATGCACTACATAGCAACAGTAATCGTGTCAGTGTTTGGTGCCCACCCATGGGATGGATACCAAGTTAGACCAGTCACTGGTGGCCTTCCCTTCAGACTTTGCTCCATTGTTGTCCCTGCATTTCTTTTAGACAAGAACAATTAAAAAATTTTGAAGGTGGGTTGTTGAACCCATCTGTCCACTGGGGACTTTTTAGAGTTCCCCTCACCCCCTAACCCCAGCAGCTGCATATTTTCATCTTCCTTTCCTGTCCTCCCCTCCCTCCCCTCACCTCTGTCCTCCTCCTCCCTCTGCTCCTGATTATTTTATTTTCCCTTGTAAGTGACTTTGAAGCATCTTCACTTGGGCTTTCCAACCAAAGAACATACATAACTGGTCTGAGCCCCTCACACATATGTACTAGACTGTCTTGTCTGGACTTAACTGGAGAGGATTGATGCCCCATGGGAGGGGTATACCCTGGAAGGGTGAGCTACTTATCAGAGGTAAAGGGGAGATGGGATGAGATGAAGAACCAGGGGAGGAGGGACAAGGTGGAGGGCACCATTTGGGACAGAAATAAAGAAAATAATTAATAATTATAATAAAAGAATTCATGATACGTGAAGATCAATGAAGACCAAGAAAGCATTGCAAAGCAAACCAATGCAAGTGCTTCCTCTCACTGTCTCTGGGGTTATATCTATGTTCTTTGTAAACATCATCCACTGTCTCAAGCATTTGCTCCAGCAAAACATCACATACCTGCTCATAAGACAGCTTCCAGAAAAACATCTGTCTGTTCTAGGGAAAATAGCCTCTCATAAGACAGCAATCTAGAAATACAGACATGACACAACTGAGGTTCCAAAGACCCCAGAAACTTCCACTTCATACACATATACACATAGAACAATTTTTGAAATAAAAAATGGCAATTAGCATATGGAATAATTAAGGCGAATGGTGACTGGACCATAGACATAACTTCCATTTTTATCTTCAACTTGCACACCCCTTTGGAACTGCTGTTTCAGTCTCGGATACATGAGGAAAGGACTTAGCTTCCAATTATGGGTATGGAGTTTGATTCATTGGGACCTCCAAATGTCAATCCTACTGGCAGAGATTAAAGACCACCAACCCATTTTGCTTTAGACAAATTAAGCAAGCTTTATTTTCTGTCAGACAGGGATTTATCCCTCAAAGGGGCATTTTGAAAGATCAGACTTAAGTCAACTTCTAAGATCTCTATTTTAGGCAAAAGTCCCTGGTGATTTCCATAGGGATTTGGTAATATTGAAACATAAAATCTAGAATCTAGTAGCAGTTTGTAATGACCCGTTCTGTCCCATGTTTGGGGGCCACTATGTCCCGGCCCGAGCTGCTGCTCTGGTCTGCCAGTCAGGGTCTAGCAATAGAGAGAGTGGGGATGGAGGGTCAAGAGACATGAAGAATGTAGACAAGACAGGGTGTGTGATCAAGTCCCCTTTATTGAAAGGAAATCCTGGGTATATATAAACAGAGGCAGGGGAATGCAGCTGAAGACACTTTACCTCATGCACCTTGCAGCTGGGGGCATTAAACAAAACAAGATATATGAGAAAAACATGATGTTTATCAGAGTGTGCTCAGCTGTTGTAGGCTGTTGATAACAAGTCTCTTGTCAGGGTATATGGCCTGAGATGGCTGCAAAGATGATAGCCGCTTTCTGCTAGAAGTTGGCTCCCAACAGCAGTTTAAGAATTATTTAGCAGAACATCTTGTAGGTTGGTAGGGTGTAAGTCAAGGCACAGTTAGGGTGCTGTGCTAAGTTGAATTTCAGGAAGCTTCAAGGTATGTTAAGCTCAAATTCTGTGAAATAGAAATGTTAAGTTTTATAGCAAACAGAAACAAACATTTTTTACCTTGTAACATGCCAACTTGTTACAAGGTAAAAAACATCTAGTCTTAAGTCAGGATGGTCCATCAGTAGCATTATACATACTGAACAGATTACATTATACATATATATGTATACGAAGACATCTATATATTATGCAATAACACCTAGTGAAACAAGAGGCCCTGAATTTGAAGGACAGTTGAAAGGAGGGAGATATGGGAGGGTTTAGAAGGAAGGAAGAAAAGCAAAGGAGAGCTGTAATTAAATTATAATCTCAAAATAAAAAATAAAAGAAAAAGAAGACACTAAAGAATTGGCCTGTATATTTTATACACTACATGGTTTTTAACTGGGTCAAAATTAAATCCTTTTGAAAAAAGTATTATTTTATTATTAATTAATGCCTTATAAAAATAACATTTTCAATTGCCTAGTTTGAGCAATACACAGAATTGTAAGAAAATACTAGAACTAAATAGGTACCTGTAGTAAAGTGTCAGATACCATTAGAAACAATAATTGATAATTTTTCTATTTTTATGCAGATTGGACAAATTCATATAAATATTCTTTATTTAATCTTACAGTTTCCTTCTTGGAGTACAAAGTTACATATGCCTTAGTATCCTCCTATAATAAAATAATTGAGACTGAGCACTGAAATAATGTGTTCATTAACTCCCGATTATAATAGCTAGAAGGTTCAAACAGGATTGTGTTGGTGTTTTTGTGTTCTTGTAGCATTGCAATATACTCCATGATGTCAGATGGTGACATTACAGGCAGGAGTAGCAAGGTAAATATGCAGGAGGGCAAAGAATCCAGAAAAAATTTGAAAGGGAAAACACCATCTTTACATTTGCTTAGTAACCTGTTCTACTGGCCATTAATTCACTTCTGAAAGATTTAACCAAGACTGATGCTTTCAAAAGATTAAACAACTCCATGAAAATTCAATATCTTAATGCTTTCACTATCAACCTCAAGATAGGGGAAAGTAAGATTCTAGTACATGAACATTGAAAGACAAACAGCCAAGTCATAGCAAAACACTTTTTATTAGTAAACTAATGTTGCATGTTTCAAAATAGATAAATATATGCATTATCACCAATATTACATCACATACATGCATAGAGATGTGTAATATACAACAATAATGTACTATATGTAGTGATCTTTGGTCTCTCACAGCTAGTGCTATTTTTTTTTTTTATATATTAAAGAGTATGACAAGTTTTCAAAGTACTTGAACATTTTAAATTTCTTTTCCCTTGATTATATTTGTTAATTTTTCTTTCCAATTATTTCCCCAAAATGTGCATTTTGAATTTATTTATTGCTTCTACACTTAAAAACCTAATATTATCCGGACAAAGTGATTATTACTGTTTGTAAATGGAATTGGGTTTTTGCCAAAATATTCATGTTTATATATACAAAATTTTATTCCTTACAGGTATACGTGAAACCTAGGAGACACTTGTCTACAGTACCTCGCCTTTTGTATTAGCCTACTATTATGGACAAGATTTATTTCATAAAAACCAAATAGAATATGATAAGCATTTCAAAAGCACTATTACATGCATTACCTAAGCACTGCCAACAGTAAGATGGTGCATTTTCAAGCACGGGAAGAACTGTCCAGTTATCTGATTCATCCTTATAGCAATTTATCATGTGCCAAGCCCTCTGGGGTTGCTTAATATTAATGGTGCTGCCAATCAGAGCAAGTGCGTACTGATGACTTACACCATTTGAAATGTCTAATGTTTTTTATAACTACATGAGATTTATATGAGTGTGTATCAAAATACACAGACAGCTCTCTAGTCAGTTTTGGAACATTTAAAATCCAACACTGAAGAGTCTCATTGTTGACTATGTATATATGCATTCTAATTTGCTTATTTTGAATTAATTTAGTAATTTATAATTTTTATTGTTGAGTGTAATAATGTATTTATAGGAAGAGCCCATGGAGCTGGACTGAAAATTCTAGCCACACTATTGTAACAACTGTCCATTCTGGCTATGGTGTCTCAGCTACAAATTACAGAATCTCCAGTTTGGAGGGAAAAAAATGGAAAAAAAAAAAACAAAAACCAAAAAACAAACAACAAAACCAGAAACCTCAGTAGAGAGTCTGGCTAAACACACAACTCTGCTTGTTAGATTTATTACTCTGACATGACTAATTAATTAGTTTTGCATGTGTTTTATGAAGGGAGAGAGAGAGAAAGAGATGAGAGAGAGAGAGAGAGAGAGAGAGAGAGAGAGAGAGAGAGAGAGGAAAAGAGAGACTGTTAGTGTCTATGTGAGTCTTGTCGTCACTGTCTTCATTGTGTACAAAGTCACTAAGAAGGAACACCACACACAAATAAAATTTTGTTTTATAAAGAAGGTGATCTGATTCCAAAGACATGTTACAATCAGAGTATGACATGGCAGGACCCATAGTGAAAATCTTTATGTTAAATATGACAACCATCTTTCTTAAAATGTTATAGCTACAGTCAACAACTGTTCAAACAAAATTGGTAAAGCAAGGCTCAGAAACTTTTCTACAAAGGGACAGAAAATAAATGTCTCTGGCTTTGCTGTCCATATGCTCTGGATTGCAACTAATCAAGTCTGCCATCATAACACGGAAACAGATATACACCATGTGTGAATGAAAGATTGTGGCTGTGTTCCAAAACTCATATTAATAAAAGATTGTGAAGTCCTAACTTTTGGACCTAATTTATCAGTTTCTGTCTCAGCTGACAACGATGAATGTTGATGAATGTTACCCACATTCAAAAGGGAAATTACATTGTTGTTCATAGATTTTCAAGTTGCTCCGACAGTGATGATGCTCAGAATCAAAGAGATGGAGGCATAATTCTGATGTATTTTGATGCTAAGTCAGGCAGGTTTTATGAATATTGCACGAAAGAGGTAGACTTCAGTTTTTGATAGTATCTGTTTTGGGCAGACAACTTAAGTCAAATAAAGCTTCTATCTAGAATACATAGAAAAAAAAAAAACTCTACAATATCAGTAGAAAATACAGAGCATAGCTACTCATAACTAGAGGCTTTATTTTCTATGCCACATACAATAAACATGGAATACTCATTCAAGCACACTTTCTTGAGAAGATTTCAGAACTTGGCTAAGCTGAGTCTTAATAACTTTTTTTGTTATTAGAGTTGTATTCTCAAAATTCAGCAATCCAAGATGCTTTTTAGTGACTTATCCCCTTAGTAAGGTCACTTAGCACCTATTAAATATCCTTTCCAGTAGAATGATTAGATGTATACTGCAATTTCCTTAATACTTATTCATTTATATTATGTATAATTTTGCTGATAAAAATCTTGTAGATACATATCCTTTGTCACTTTGCAGCATATTAAATTTTGAATTATATATAAGACTTCTATTCTAAGAATAGGAATTATTAATATAAAATTATTTTAAAAGATACAGGGTATGAAACTGTAAGCTACTGATAAATATTATAAAATAGTGCAAACAAACTTAGTATTTCATATGCTCCTATGACATTTTCTTTAAGACATTTTAGGGTCATCCTCAATGAAGCAATAGATTAATTAACTTGTACTCTAAATAGCTGTCTACCAGCCCTGTTGATGAAACTTCTAGGGAGGAAAAAAATCCTCCAACATTAGAGTAATTGGGTAGTTAAGGACCCATCCAAAGGAATATTGTAATGAAGCATTAGAACAATCAATTTTGTGTGTTGTAAAAGAAAAGAAAAGAAAGGAAAAGGTCAGCTATCTCAGTCAGGAATAGAAAATGTCATTTAAGAGTGTCTCAATATAACAAAAATAAAATGTGGCACTAATGTATCTTGCCAGATTATACAGCTTCTGAGAGGGAAGGACGCTTCCTAATAACATTCATCATTATTAAATGTTTCCAGCTCAGTGCTGTAGAGAATATAAACACCAATATTTATAGCTCCTTAGAAAATGTACTCTGACTTTCTTAGGACATTGACGAGTTGACTATCAATTTCTAACACAATATATGTGGAATTGCCACTTAATATGTCTTAGGAGTGGCTGGAACAAGCTTTACTTTCTTAAGTGGCTCATGCTCATTTTTTGCCTTCTCCTCGTCCTTACCACCTGCTAACAGTGTTTCAGGCAACAAAACAGCAGTGCTCTCAGCAGACAGTGCAACCTCCTCCAGAGCCCTGACAGTGCAGATGGTACACCATAAAACAAAGCCCTTAAGACCATGATAAACTGTTTTTATTTTTTCTCTCTGAATTCAATGTTTCTTCTTTAATACTTATAAACTGATTTGAAAAATCCTCTCTTAAGTGTATGAGTGAGTGTAATGGAGAATAAATTAAGAGAACTGGGTATAGCATCTCAGACCTTTTTTAGTTAATCTTTAGTGAGATATAAATAACGTGTATTTATAAAAAGCAGTTACCTGCCATGAAAACATTAAATTTCTTATGTTGGCATTATTTTATGGCTTATGTTTACTGATTGCTTTTTTTTCTTCCATGAGCAAATTTTAGTAAAATGTGAGTCTCAACATTATTGTATCTTTTAATCTTACAATTTCTTTTAGTCATAAAAAATTAATCATATGAAAAGAATCTGTGAGGAGCAAAAGAATCAACTATTTAGTAATGACTGCTTTACTTTGAGTAAAGAATATACCGTTTCAGTAACAGTATATGTAAAATGTTTTGCTGTTTATATGTATGAACATAGAAGAAAATAAACTTAAAGAATATACATATATAATCATGATTTTCTAACAATATTGTTATGTATGTTTTATATATGTTGACTTGCAACGTATGGAAGAGTGTCTCCAAGTACCATAGATAATCTACCTTCCTATAAGCTATCACAAGAAAGGCCTCTGAAGTCCCCAAAATTAGACAGACAGTTGTCCCTACTGTTTGTAGTCAACCACAAATAGTTGATAATGTTACTAAAGATGTCACAAGCCTTGGTTGCAAGACTTACAGAAATCAAGTTAGAACTAGCAGGGAAGCTGCCTTCCTGCTGACAGCACTCACAGTACTGAAAGGTGCAATGCAGGCTCAAAGAGGGAGTATTGTCATCCAAGGTCTTAATTAGCTGTGAACTCCATGTGCAACAACACCAACCTGTCAGGAAAGATGAATCCACTGGTGTGAAAGAGGCAAGTCTGTTATGGGAGTAACCAGCCACATTCTGATTACATTTGAAACTTGCTCCATGGGAGAAAATCCAGGTCTGGTACAGTAAACATAATTACAAATTGAAGAAATAAAACTGTGACTTGTAGATCCTTATGGGGAAGCTCCTGTTCTTGTTTTGCCTAAAGGACATAATGCATATGTCAATTTTTCTTCTAAATGACTGTGCTCAAGGATTATACTGTTGTCCGCTGTGGTCAGAGGAGTTTCTTTTGACCATGTTCTAAAGTAACAGCAGAGACTTAGAAGTAGTTCTGTTAAAGGGAATAAATGACTAATGAAGGATATGGCTGAACACACTCAAAACTCAGGAAACATTTGAAAAGGGAAGGAATGTGTGTAAGAGCAGCCTGGAACACTAACCTAGGTGTAAGAAAAAGCTCTTGCTCATTGGAATTCATACTAGCTGTGATTACCTAAGCAAAATGTTCACAAGACTAGGCTTGAGACATTTTATCACAGGAGATGGAGAACCCATGAGGCCCTACCATTCCTTAGGATGGTAAAGAATTGGCAATTGATGGTGAAGAATTGATGGTGAAGAAGTGGAATTATTATCAGGGTTGTAACGGTATTTTATTTTATTTTATTTTATTTATTTTTTATTGGATATTTTATTTATTTACATTTCAGATGTCATCCCCTTTCCCCATTTCCCCTCCCTAGAACCCTCCTTTGCCATATCCCCTCTTCCTTTTTTCTTTTATATCATTTTAATTAAATGCAAGTATTAAGGTTGGAGGACTAGCAATACAATAGATGGAAATAGTCAAGGAACAAGCAAGACAATAAACACAAATCATCAAAGAACAAGCAAGGCAATAAACAAAGTTCCTTGAATCCTCTCATGATCATTTTTTCTAAGGGCTTATCAGGATGACCAAAATATCTGAGCCTCCTTCCCTGTCCTAGCCCAAAGTCATTTTCATGTCTGAAATTACTTCTTTGTTCTAGCTTAATATTTAGATTCCTGACTGAAATTACTTCTTTGTTCTAGCCTAATGTCAGTTTCCTACCTGAAGCCTACTTCCTTGTCCTTGGCCAAGGCCAAGATTCTTGCCAAGCAGCCCCAAACATAGATCATGTTCACCTCACTTTGTAATCCCTAATAAAACTCATTAAATCCTAACAACAATACAGACAAGTAAATGTGGTGTTGTGGGGTACAAGAGAAGAACTAGGCAGTCATGTAAAGTGGAAGGAGATGAGAGGAATAGTGAAGAATGTGGAATATGATCAATGCATAATATGAAAATATGTGATAATGACCCAATGAAACCATTAGCATCTATAATGTATGCCAATGTTTTCAACATTACAGTTTTTGAAGGGAACTAAACAAAAGTATAGTTCTTTAAAACTTAGTACTGAGTGAATAAGTGAAATTAAAGCACAAGTAAATTATGAGCAAACATGTTACTAATATCCCTTCTCTCTTCAAGAAATAAATTTGTTGACAGATTGTGTTGAGTAGGGTGTTATTCAATTACAATTTTAAAAATAAAACTGTGTGGGTAGGTTTTATCATTTTACACCAATTCCATCAAAATGAGGTAAAGATCTAAATGAAATAAAATATGAAAAAAAAACATAATACAGTGCTTCAGTTTTTTAAGGATTAATGATCATCATTGAACAATATTCAAAAGGGCAATTCTTTTAAAAGTGTCTAAATAACCATCTTTAGATTCTCAAACTTACTTTAAAAGATAAGAAGAATTTAAAGATTATCATAGTTATAATTAATAGCATTCTAATTTAATTATTTGGAACTTTCTTTGGAAAGATACTGGGTTTAGAAATGAATATTGAAAAATAAAAGATTAAATGCACATTCTTAATATCTTTGGAGGTTATTAGGTTAATAGCCAAGTTGACTGAGTGACTTTTGGTTTGGTATTGAATTTGTAAATGGTGTGTATTCACAAGACAGAGCTGTTTCACAGCAATGTATATCATATATTTGAACATTTTCACCACTATTCCAGTATCTTCATTATCTTCTTGTTCCTATTTCTTTTATAATACTATCCTTCTTCCTTTCCCCCACAAATGGTTCTTTGTGATGGCTGTCTTTCATTTTCAGCTCTACACAACCCAGAATCACTTGGGAAAATAGTCTCCATGAAGAATTTTGTGTACGTTTGGTGTCAACAAATGGAAATATTGGTGGGGCATTAGGGCAGACTCAGCCTACTGAGGAGGCCACAATACCCTAGACATTGGGATCTGTACTGTATATAAGAATGTGTCCTAGCAATCAAATGAGCATTCTATCCACTCTTGATTTTTGGGTGGGGTTGTGACATATTGTCTCAAGCTCCTGCTTGGGTATCTCCTGCAATGACAGACTGTAGCCTGGAATGATAAGAAAAAATGTAGCCATTTTCTTGTACTTTGCTTATTGTCAGGTTATCTTATCACAGCAGCAAAAATTAAAGCAGGGCATGATGTATGGGTGCAAATATATTAATATATATATATATATATATATATATATATATATATGCAAATATATATAGATAATGCATTTCTTTACCTATATAGGTTGATTCTAAGAAGTGGATGTCTTAATTAGGGTTTCTATTCCTGCACAAATATCATGACCAAGAAGCAAGTTGGGGAGGAAAGGGTTTATTCAGCTTACACTTCCACATTGCTGTTCATCACCAAAGGAAGTGAGGACTGGAACTCAAGCAGGTCAGGAAGCAGGAGCTGATGCAGAGGCCATGGAGGGATGTTACATACTGGCTTGCTTCTCCTGGCTTGCTCAGCTTGCTTTCTTATAGAACCCAAGACTACCAGCCCAGGGATGGCACCACCCACATTGGGTCCTCCCACCCTTGATCACTAATTGAGAAAATGTCTTATAGCTGGATCTCATGGAGGCATTTCCTCAAGGGAGGCTCCTTTCTCTGTGATATCTCCAGCTTGTGTCAAGTTGACACACAAAACCAGGCAGTCCAGTGACGATTATGAATCCTACCACAATAAAACACATATATGCAAGAGCCTGTGCAGTATGCGTGTACTTTGAGTATACTCCCAAAGGTGACTTAGATGATTATATATAATTTTCCTGTTATCAAAACCTCCAGAGTGAACTCCATAGTGATTGTGCTAATTTGCATTAAAATCAATAATGTGTAAAAATTCCTTTTCCCCAACACCCCTGCAACATTTGTTGTTTATTTTTTAATGATTTTAATCGTCTTCTCAGGAAACTCCCTTACAATTACATTCAAATTATAATTTACTAAATTCCTAGGTTTCTATTGTTCTTTGAGTGTCAGATCTCTGTATTGTCATGCATAAGAACTAGATTCCCTGATGTTATTGATCTTTGGGAATGTTGTAGAACCTGTAGGAGACTTTTGAAACCTCATTTCAGAAAATGAGCATGTTGGAGTTTAGTCCTTCTTCAAAGCAGTGCTTCTTGTTTCAACCATGATCATTGAACAGCAGCTTCTTCAAGCTTTGAATTTGGACTCTTGCTAGTGACTCTCCTGTGAGTTGCCAGGCTCGTAGCCTCAAACAGGGTTGCATCATTAATTAGGCCATTATTTGCTGGCATCAAGTGTACTGGAAACAACAGAACATTCCCAAGCAGCTGTGGTCTCTATGGACTTCCTCTCCAGATGACCAATGTGAATTATCCAGCCTTTGACTGTATAAACTAATCTAATATTTCCTTTTTAAAATGTATGTCTTTCTTCTGTTCCTGGAGGCATATGTGGCTAATACAGATTTTGGCAACAGAAATGATTCTGGAGAAATTAAATTAATTGAGGTAGCCCAGACCGAAAATGACATTAATGGTATATACTTACTTATAAGACATGGGTATTAGCCATAAAGTAGAGGATACCCACACTACATTCCACAGATCCAAAGAAGGAAAAGAACACAAAAAGACAAAGCAAGGATGTTTAAATTTCCCTTAGAAGTAGAAATGAAATAGCCGTTGGAGGCAGACGGATGGAGGGAATCCTGTGGGAGAAGAGGTGTTGGGGAGGGGGAAAGAGATGTTCAGGATCAGGTGTGGGGATAGGGAAGAGATTGCCAGAAGACCAGTACAATAAATGGAAATATGCAACTGTCTGGGGTGGGGGAGTACTTGCCATAGACCTAGAAGAGGGGAGGCTCCCAGGAGTCAATGGGATTGACCTTAGTTAAGACTCTTAGCAGTGTAGATATGGAACCCGAAGAGGCCACTTACTATAGCCAGGCATGAACGCTATTGAAGTAATAGGGACATCAACCCACCTACAAAACTTTCAAACCAAAATTTATCCTGTCTACAAGAAATGCAGGGACAGAGATTGGAACAGACATGGAAGGAATGAACAACCAATAACCAGCTCAACTTGAGACCCATACTTTGGGTCCAAAGTGTGGACATCCTGTATTTTATGGCTGATATCTACTTATATGTGAGTACATACCATGCATGTCCTTTTATGTCTGGGTTTCCTCACTTAGGATGATATGTTAAAAGTTATTAACCTTAATACTTAACAAACATGATTTTTAAATGTCATTTATGCCCCATCAAAGCAAATGAAACAAAGCAAATACATCTATAGATGTATTTTCATATTTCATTAAAATCATGTAAGTGTTCAGAGCAATGGTTCTCAACATACCTAGTGGTCTGATACTTCCATACAATTCGTCATGTTGTGGTGACTCCCAAATATAACATTGTTTCCATTGCTACTTCGTTATTATAGTTTTGCTGTTATGAATCATACTACAGACATCTCTGTTTTCTTGATGTTCTTAACAATCCTGTGAAAGGGTTGTTCAACTCCCAAATGAGTTGCAAACTACAAGTTGAGAACTCCTGCTTTAGAGGAAAAAGTATCATTTGCTCCCAACATAGTGAGTGGTGCTTAATTCGTAAAGTAGTTTGTACTCTGTAATGGCATATACTATCTGCACTGTGAAGAGAAAAGTAGAGATGAAAACGGTGTAGTGAAAATAGAAAGGAAATGGTAGGGATGTTGAGTTAAGAACACAGAGCAACCAATGAGAGGGACTTTGTCATACACTCCTAAGGCTTCTTATGCTCCAGTTATTTGAAGATCATGAACAGATGAACAGTTCCTTTGATACTGGCACCCTTAAGAGTGGATTTCCAAAGCCCTGACTAACAGCTCTCCAAGGCAAAAGAAAAAAAAAAGAAAGAAAGAAAACAGAAAAGGAGGAAAGTGCACCAGAGTTACACTTCCAATCTACAAAGCTGGAGGCTTTTACCTCTGCGCCTTCAGGGCTAGTGTGAACAGACAGTGGGTAATAAAGACTGCAAGTGTGCACTAAAACCATTCAATAGGCTTTATTGGGTCCGTGTAACACAAGATGGGTAGTGTTCAGGAAGGAATTCTTGAGTTATTTAGAGAGGGAGAGATGAGAACTCAGGTAGGCTCAGTAGCTGCCCTTGGCAAGGGAAGGTCCTTTACTCTTCAGGTTAGAGCGAGGTGGTTAGAAAATAAGACCCTAGCAGAGTCTTCTGCTGCAAAGCTCATGTTGATGACAATTGTGTCACTCCTGGTCTGGTCACTGCATGGACATCTATAGTGGACTCAGAGCTTCCTCTGACTAAGTTAGGTAACTTCTGGACAGTCATAAAAGATTTAAAACAGATAGGCTGGGCAATTACTGAGGACAATGAAGAAGCACTATTTGAGTTAGTGTCTCTTACTTCCGGTGAGAAGAGTGCACTTGCTCTGGCTGCTGCTGGCCTCCAGAAATGGCCATCGTTCTGTTCAATGCTGAAGGCTGCTAGGTACTCAAGAATTGCTAAGTTTTTCAGT